>PVJA010008737.1:0-63238 GCA_004027025.1 Myocastor coypus
TTTTTTTTTTTTTTTTTTTTTTTTTTTTTTTTTTTTTTTTTTACGTGCTGGGCATGTAGTACTGTTTTCCATCCTTTAACTTTTAGCCTATGAGTTTCTTTATGAGTTAAGTGTGTTTCTTCTATACAGACTACTGTTGGATTTTGTCTCCTTATCCACTCTGCCAGTCTATTTCTTTTAATTGGAGAATTGAGTCCATTTACATTGATGGTTATAACTGAAATGTATTAACTTATGATTAACGTATCTTTTACTTACAGTTGTTTACTCCTTTTTCTCCTGTTTAATTGGTGGCCCTATTTGGTGGTTCTTTCTGGTCTCATTTGTAGGGATCAATTCATTTTGGTCTCCCTCTAAAATTTTTTAATAGTCTGTGTAGGGTTGGCTTTGACATCATGAAATTCTTTAGTTGCTCCTTGTAATGCAAGTATTTCATTTCTCCCTCATACTTAAAAGAGAGTTTTGCGGGGTAAAACGGTCTGGGCTGGAATTTGTTTTCATGGAGAACTTGAAGCACTCTGCTCCATGCTCTTCTTGACTTTATGGTTTGTGAAGAGAAATCCGCTATTATTCTGATGGGTTTTCCTTTAAATGTGATCTGTTTCTTTTCTCTAGCAGCTTTTAGTATATTATTCTTCTGCTGGATTTCTGGGATCTTGATTATTATATGTCTGGATGTGTTTTATTTTATTTATTTATTTTTATTTTTTGCTGCAAAAGGGTTTATTTTCTTTTGCTCCAAGATTTGGAAGAGGGCTCCAGAAAGGTGAGAAAGCTGCCTAGTAGCTGAAAGGAGAGAGTTAGGCCAAAGCCCTGATGCCAGAGGGTGCAGGAGCCCCGCAAGAGACCACCAGTTTCTGTGACCTCCTAGTCGTGCTTGAGGGTGAGCCTTTCAAAGAGGTACTTGCCCAGCCCGGCCTGGGGCCTTGCCAGCCTGCGGAGGTTGGTGAGGTGGTCACGTATCTTCTTGATGAGCTTCACCTCCTCATCTAGGAAGTTGTTCTCCAGGAAATCACTGATATGGGGGTCAGTCTTGGCAGAGCCCAAGGCATGAAGGTCCAGAAGAGCTTGGTTCAGGTTCTTCTCCAGGGCCAGGGCAGCTTCCATGGCATCCAAGGTTTTACCCCACTCATCTTCAGATGGTTTCTGCACATCTTGGAAGAGCACACGGCCTCCACGCCGGTTTTGCATCTTCAGGAGATGCTCGGCACCCTCGTGTTTCTCCTTGGCCAGCTCGCAGAAGAAATGGCCCATGCCCTCCAGATCCACATCATCTCGGTCAAAGTAGTAGCCCAGAGAGAGGTAGGTGTAGGAGGCCCGCAGGTGCAGCTTCACCAGGCGGTTGACAGCAGTCTCCACCTCGGTGGAATAATTCTGATGAATCTGAGAGGTCATGGCTGATCAGCAATAAAGAGTGTTATCCACAAAAGAACGGTGTTGTCTGGTCCTGGAAGGAGGAGATAGGCGAGATGGCCCTGAAATCTGTACCTGGAAGGTGGGTGGAAGATGAAAGAGGGAGTCTCCGGGTCTGTTCCGTCCAAACACTGTTGAAGCAAGAAACAGATCCGCGGGACCTCCGGACATGCTGCTGTCTGGATATATTTTTAGTTGGGTTGATGTTATTTGGAGTTCTGAATGCTTCAGTTACCGAATGACCAATTGTTTTCTCATATTTGGGAAGTTTTCTGTTATTACTTCTGCCCATCTTCTTTTTATAATATTTGTATTGAGTCCTTCTTTCTCATTGATTCCTATTAATCTCACATTGTTCATTTTTGCATCATCTTGCAGATGTCGAATTACTTTTTCCTGCATCCTGGTTGTTTTTAAGAGATCCTTTCTTACCTTGTCACTTGCTTTGACTGTGTCTTCAAGATCTGAAATCCTATCTTCACTTTCTTGCATAACGTGTTGCCAGCTTGTGATTGTGATTTTATTTTCCTGTATATCTCTTGGAACCTGTTTCATGGGATCTATTTCTTTCCTATATTGCTCATTCAAGGATTCCATCATTTTTCTAATTTCTAATTTTTTATCAGTGTCTTCTTTAGATATGTGTATTGTCTTTCATTATAGTTATCCTTTCTTTTTCCACTTCAGAGGTTGTTTCTGCTCTCATTTCTTCTCTACTTTTCTGCAGTTGTTCATTTACTTCAGATGCTACTAATTTAGAAATGACTTTTTTTACTTTAGAGATTATTTCTGATGAGTTCCTCTATGCTTTTCTGCAGCTGTTTTTTTTACTTCAGTCTCTAGTAATTCAAATATTTCTTTTTTAACGTCAAAGGTTATCTCCAATCCTAGTTCCTCTCTATATTTCTGCAGTTGTTTGTTTACTTTAGATGCTACTAATTCAGAGATTTCGGCTGCTTGATTCCTATTTTCTTCTATGGTAGTGTCTCCTCTATTTGTTCCAGGTGGGCTCAGAACCTGAGATTGCATTTTTCTCCTTGTGTGTATCATTCTATATAGTAGTGACCTTTGGTACAGAAATGGGCAGGCCTGGCTGTTGGGTCAGCTGCACTGCTGGTGAGCAGGGTTAGGTCTCACGTGGGTGGGCCTGCCTACTGGATCTCTACCTACATTTTCTTCTAAACTATTTAGTGTTTCAGTTTTAATGTTAAATCGTTGATTCATTTTGACTGTAGTTTTCTGCATGGTAATAGGCATGAGTCTACTTTAGGCCTTTAGCTTGTGGAAAGCCAGTATTTAAAAAATAATAATAACTATTATTTTTTTGTCTTTTTGAGACAGGGTCTTAATATGCAGTTCAGGCTGGCCTTGAGCTCACTTTTGTACTTCAGGTTGTTCTCAAACTTGCACTGATCCTCCTGCCTCAGCCTCTCAAGTGCTGGAATTACAAGCATGCACCACCATGCCTGGCTCCAACACTATTTATTCAAGAGGCTATATTTCTTCCAGTGAAAACATTTGACCCCTTTGTCAAAGATAAGGTGGCTGAGTGTGCTTGTAGTTGTTTTTACATCTTTTAATCTGTTCTATTGATATTAAGGTCTGTTTTTATGCCAGTACCACACTGATTTTATCACAGTAGCTTTTTAGTATAATTGCTAGTCAGGGATTGTGATACCTCCTGCCTTTCGTCTGTTGCCCAGCATTGCTTTCACTAGTCTAGGTCTCTTCTGGTTCCAGATGAATTTTAGGAATGGTTTTTACTAGATCTGTGAGGTACATTAGTGGTATTCATTTGGGGTTGCATTGAATCTGTATAACAATTTTGGGAATATGGCCATTTTCACAATATTTATTCTTTCTATTCAGGAGTAAGGAATATCTTTCCATTTTCTGAAATCCTCTTCAATCTTTTTTCAGAGTACTGTAATTTTCACTGTATAAATCTTTTGATTCCTTTATGAGATTGATCCCTAAGTATTTCATTTTAGGGATGTCACTGTGAAAGGCATGGTTTCCATAATTTCTCTCTTGGTATGTTCATTGTTTGTGCATGGAAATGCTATTAACTTTTTTAGTGTTAACTTTGTATCCTGCTACACTACTGAATTTGGTCATTAAATTTACAAGTCTCCTGGTGGAGTTTTAGGGGTTTCCTATGTACAGTATCATGTCATCTACAAATAATGATAATTTCACTTCTTCCTTCCCAACCATCATTCCTTTTCTTCCTCTTGTCTAGTTCCTCTGGCTAATGTTTCCAGAACTATATTGAACAGAAGTGATTACAGTGAGCATACTCATCTTGTTCCTGATTTTAAAGTGAAGGCTTTCAATTTTTGTCCACTAAGCATATTGTTGGCTATTGATTTGTCCTAGATGGCTTTTTTCAAATTAGCTACAGAGAGCAAGGCTGTCTCTGTCTCTCTTCTGTTACACTCAGGCCATCCACCCCAGGCTGGGTGTAGCACCCACACCCAGAATCCCAGCCTTGGATCATGAATTAATCACAAACTGTAGAATTGTACCTCAATGACTGCGTGAGGCTTTGTGAGCCACATACACACAAACTATAACATCTCCATGGCCTCTTCTCTATCCAGGACGCCTCCTCTCTCTCTGAAAATTATCATCATGATCCAGAATTGCAAGCCCCATGTAATTCCCCAGAGGAGCAGGCTGAGGTGCTATGGCTGAGCTGCATACCACAGAAGGTGGGCCTGGAGTGTGGGGAGGCAGCTTCCTGCTTCCAGTAACAAGACAAATGAGAGGTTCCTCCCCATTTTCACTTTGTACCATGGCCCTTAGGGGAAATTTAAGGAAAATCTTCTAGCCCAAAGTACAAGGAAAAGAGACACACAGACATCTTTAAGAACATGTGAGAATACAAGTTAAATACATATTGAAAATATTACTTGTGGTTGTAGACATTATCCAAGGACTCTGGAGGCAAGAGGCTAATAAGATTATTTAAATTACTTCTGTGTGTTCATTGGTATTTCCCAAAAGCATCTCTTCATTCATTTTAACTTCATCCTTAATCTGCCTAGGCTTTAATCAAATGACTTTTGCTTTCACTTAACCTCTCCAGGAATAAAGCAGTAGCCATAGAAGAGAAAGTGCCAGAGATAAAAGTAGAGTACAATAATGAAAGGTGGATAAATAGCAGCATCGTTTTCCTGATCAGCTGCACCTAAGGAGCACTAATACAGCATTACTTTTGACAACCCAAAGGCATTTTTACTTAGAGGCTGTCTGGGCCTGTTTTCTGCTGCTGTAGCAGAATACCTGGTGTTGGATAATTTGCAAAGAATAGAACTTTATTGCTCTGGAGGCTTGGAAGTCAGAGATCACGGTGCCAGCCTTGGCTCAGCAGCTGTGAGCGCCTCGTACTGGGCCATGGCCTGGCAGAGGGCCTAACATGAAAAGACAGAGCCAAACTGGCTTTTGTAAAAGAAAAAACTGTTGGCTTTCTGTGAAACAGACCTCCTCTGTAGATAACCTATTAACTCATTAATCCTTCATGCCTTAATCCATTTATGAGAGCTAATCATCTCCAAAAGTCCCACCTGCTCCCATCTCTTACTACTGTTCTTAATTTTTAAATTCATTTCAATGAAGAAAAAGATAAAATAGCAATGAGACAGTTTCAAAACAGGTTGGGAGGACAATTGCAATAATTAATACATTGCATATTGTTGTCTTCATAGTAGTTATTCAGAGGACAAGATACAGCCACGATCTCTTGTCTAAGCAGTATTAGTACAGACCTTTCTTCTCACTGAACTAAGAGAAAGTAGCTGCATATCTATTCTAACTCTCTTGTGTATACATATATTAACATGTCATCAGATTAATTTTAACCTAAGTTTTTGTGCAGATATTCAAACCATAGATGTTTTAGTTAGGGTTCACTAGATTAAGAGATTTGCCATAAGATATGTAGATGATACACGAAGGATTTGGCAAGAGAAGCTGCCAATGCCACCTGCAAAGTGAGCTGCACAGGAATGCAAAAGAGCTGTGCCCTGGGGAGCCAGAGGGGCCAGTGAAAAGTCAGGTGCCTGAGGTTCACTACAAGCCCCCTGTGAGTCTGCATCAGCAAGCTGAGGGTCTGCGCCAGGTGCCTGGACATCCACAGGAAGTGATGAACACCGGGGCTCCTCCCATGAAGCAAGAGCAGAGCTTCCTTTTCCTCTCCCTGGCTACTCCATCCAGGGCACTAGCCTACTGGCTGCTCCACTTACACCAGGTGGGTCTTCTCTCTTCAGCAAATCTGTTGTCCAGAAGCCCAGCCTGTGCCAAGATAATCCACTAGGCAGGTCTCTTAAGTTGACACCACCGTGGACTATCAGGATGGCACATATCTCATAATTTTTCTTGTGCTACATTCTTTACGTATTCACGAATGACACCTAAAAGAATTTGCTACTGCATTCACCCTTAGGTACCATGTGCTTAATTAGATCAACAAATTCAGATGAGTTTTAACTTTATGTAATGATCATAGCTAATGTTTATTGAAATTTTCTCTGTGTGAGGCACTGCTGGAAACACTGTCCTGAGCTAGTCTGACCTTTATAACAACAGTGTGGGGCATAGGGATCATGGGTTTGCATTTTACAAATGAGGACACTGAAGCACCTGCAGTTAAACAGATTGTACAGATCGCAAGATCTTGTACAGATCCCAAGATCGTACAGATTGTAAAGATGGAGCCAGGCTTCCAGGCCTAGAAATAGATGCGTAGATGATGCTGCTGCCCAGGACCACAGCTCAGCTGCAAACAGCGAATATGAGTGGTCAGGACAAGCTCTGCTCCAGAGAGAAGCTGGTTGTCTTCTGAATTACCAAAAATTAAAATATTTTCATTCTCATATGTGATCTCTGCTTTATAAAAAAAAATTATTTGCAAAGTGACAAAGAGTATGTGTTTATGTATTTCATGTTTGACAACACTCAGAACAGAATATTTTGTCATGTGTGTGATTCCTACACCAAACAGACCAGGTGAAAATTGTCTTCATGTGAACTCACCAGTTATAAATAACTGGCAAAGGGAAGTTCTCACTTTGCAAAGCAGAGGCAAAGCCTCACAGTTTCTGGAATGAAGAGATTCTGGACTCAACAGACTCCTTGGAAAAGATGTTTTGTTCCTTCCTTGACTGCTGAGCAAATGTTAATCACCTTGCAGTTCCATTCCATTGTCATGCAAGGGCGAATTGTCACTTAGATTCATAGGAAAAATAATATGACATCTTCCACAAAATAAGCAGTGACACCCAGCGATGTTCTCCTACCAGGGAAGACTTGTCGCACAATAAGCTACAGTAGCTGAACGTGGTGGCACCCACCTGTAATCCTAGCGGAGGCAGGAGGAATGCAGTAAGTTCCTGGCCAGCCCAGGCTACCTAGTGAGTTCAAGGCCAGCCTGAATTACATAAGATCTTGACTCAAAAAGTGAAAAAGAAAAAGCAGCAATACCTATAAATCTTCATCTGTAATTTTTTTTCACAGATTATGGATTACATTACTTACCTTTTAAAATAATGTTTAAAGTAAGATCTATTAATTTCCTAAATCTTAAATATTCTCTGATCATCTAAATAAAAGAGGGAATCTTTTTCTTCCTTTTTTTAAGTAAGACAGTTACAACAAATAATACATTGCATATTGTTGCCTTTATATTAGTTGTTTAGAGTACAAGATGCAGAAATATCTTTTCTAAACACTATTAGTACAAATCTTTCTTCTCATTGAACTCAGAGAAAGTAGCTGTATATATAGTCCAATAATCCATAATAGTAGTGGGTTATCAGCAGAACTGGCAATGTCGGAAGATGTTGACTTGAGCCTTTTACAGCTCAGCATATTAGCATGGCTTTACTTTTTAGACCTTAGTGGTTTGACTTTTCTGCTGGATGGTTAAGACCAGGATAAAGCAAGACCTATTTAGCAAAAAAAGTTACTTTTGAGCCCACCCAGAGCAAATGCAGGAGACACTAGCATAGAGGAAAATGGAAATCACACAGCTAAAATCTCTGAATTAACAGCATCTGAAGTAAAGAAACAATGCAGAAAGGTAGAGAGGAAATCAGAGCAGAAATAATCTTTTTTTTTTTTTTTCACTATCAAAAAATAGCCAAACTGGGCCGGTGGGATGGCTCAGTAGTCTAAAGCGCCTGATTGGGAAAGCTTGGGCGGCTTCAGGGACCGCAGTCTGATCTCCAGCACCACATGCTGCGCCAGCCCTGCCCTCGGGGCGGGCTGAGCCGGCCATAAAAATGAGTGAATAAACAAATAAAGGTTCTGAAACAAGAAAAATAAATAAATAAAATAAAAAATTCTAAAAAAAAAAAAAAAAAAAAAGAAATAGCCAAACTGCAGAGCTTTTAAATTCTGAATATTTATAATGAATTGCTTGTTTGGTTGCTAACAAAAGAGATTAACACATATTTTAAAGGAACTAAAATTTAGCTACCATTCAAAAGTAATTCCAATCATGATTATTACCATTGTTTCTATGCCTGGGAATGCTTTGTGATGTTTGCAGATGAGTAACTGGGCTTATTTTATCGTATGGTGCTGTGGTTTCCAGAAGTGAATTTATGGATGAGTTCCTCCATTGACTGAAAAGCAATCTAAATGTCATCGGCAACCACAGAAGTAGGTACAGTGCATGGTCCGGAGCTCCCTGGTGCTGGCAATGTCTTCTCCTAAAATCCAGAGCACCCAGAAAGGAGGCAGCCTGAAGACACAGGCAGCTCTCTAGGCCTCTTCTCAGATGGGTTCACTTGCTCTGAGGGGAAGTCTAAGCTACTCTCAGCCTCACCAGAGAGCAAACCTTGGCTCTGAGCTGTGAGGAATCTGTCAACGCCACACATCCAGGAACAAACAAGTCAGACCAAAGCCTCCTTTCCAGGAATCCTTCACAGAGCAGGAGCAGCAAGGGGCCAACAGAGCATCTAGCATTTGGCAGAGGGCACTGTCAGGGCTCTTTTCTCGCTATTCACAAAGAAGCAGAAGGTTAGACAGTGTCAGCATTGGCCATGAGTTCCCAGGTCTCCCAGGTTCACCTGGGAGTAGAATCTGCATGAGCAGGGCCCAAAAGTCTCTTCCTGGGCTGGTGACAGGCACCAGCCAGGGTACAGAGTTCATCACCTGATGTTGGCCGCTAGAGGCCAGAGCAGTCAGGTGGTGACCTTGGCATGCCCTGTGAACAGAAGTGCCAAAACCCACAGCCTTCTGGAGTGGAATCAGGAGGTCAGGAGAAGACGGTGTTCACTCTTATTAGGGAGTGGCCCACCAAGCGCTCTAGCAGATGCAGCTCAACAGCTGAGGGCAGCATCCTACTGAATGAATCAATCAGAAGGGTTTGTGGTGTAGGATTTCTGCCCGGCCAGTGAACTGCCTCCAGCAACAGCCACTGTGCAGATGCTCTAGAAGAGGCCTCTCCTACACTCACCTTAAGGGACACAATTCAAGGCTCCTCTAACTTGGTTTACCCAAATAAATGCCATTTCCCTTGACCTCTGTGTTAGCCATTTTTCACTAGCTGGAGATTGACTTTGGATGTACAATTTAGAGATGGGATGTGGAGGGCGGTTAAGGTTGGTGTGAAGATTCTGGCTCCATGAACCACATTGCTACTACTGCCTTAGAATAAGGGGTTTCATAAAGACCAAGAGACCTGGTGTTACTATTGTCCCCACTGCTCCACTCCTTCCTTCTCTCTGTCCACATCAGGCCTTCCTAAGTATGCCACAGTAGGTGTCCTACTGGTGATTTGTCTCCATCCATCTCCTCTGCTGGCCAACTCCAGGCCTCTCTGGGAAGTATAGTATCCCTGGGCAAGAGCTAGCTCCACCATGTGAGCCCCCATTTTTCTCTGGTTGCCTCACCTTCCTGGCCTCTCTGCATTCAAGTGGGGTCCCTCCAAGAGTTGGAGCCATGGTTTGCCTTCCATGCACAGCCTAAAGGTTAGACCCCACCCTCCCCATAGCTCTCCTCACTGGGCCCAGAGGTGTCACCAGGGCTGATACAGTCATCTCCTGCAGCTGTTCTATCAGATGCTGAAAGACAGACAGCCTGCTCTGCCCAGCGGCCCGGGGCTGCTGCTGACCAGAGCTAGAGGGGAGCCGAGTGGACAGTGGTTTAGTACAGCTTCACCCAGATGAATTGCTTATGGAGTTCTTGTCTTGCATGATCAGAGCTAAAGAAGTGAATAATGACTAGGGCAATAGTCAGATGTGTTGATCCAATTCCCAATTCCTGGATTGGGCCCTGGCCCTGGGCCTGTGTGAATTTAGAGTCAACTAATTGGCTCCTTCAGCCCTGAGATTTTCTTTCAAGCAGGCTCCACTCTAATTAACCTTCAATTCCTTAGCAAAAGAAGAACATTAGGGGTTGCTGCAGGAATGACATCACGCTTCTCTTTGGGTCTTTGGGAAATTATCTGGTAGAGGATGATGAGCAAATAATTGGAGTCAATCAAGGTTAAAAAGCAATGTGCTTGCTAGCATCACGCAGGGGCCTTTGGACACCTTGGTCAATATTGGTTTGTAGACTTGAGTGCTAGGAATTATAGGTGACAGCTGCCTTTTAACACACATGAAAGGATTCTAAGTGGCTTTTCCCTGTGTGCCCGATAGTGTCTGTAGCTGCAAAGCTGCTGGGCATTTTCTTTGCTTTCTTTTATAAAACATCCTTGAAAATCACTCTTCATGAAAACTGAGAAGAGATCTCATGGAACTGTATTATTTTAATCAGTGACTTACCAAGTTGAAATGTTGTACTTGAGATATCTTGTAAGTACTCAGTTGTCTTTACAAGAAAAAGAATGCTGACACAAGTAAAATACTTGCCTTGTATCAAAATCTAAACCTCGGAGATAATAAAACAATAGCTTGCTTCAAGTGTCTTTTTCTGGAGGCTCTTGTTGGTGCGCAGGAGAGAGACAGAAATCTGTGGCTCAGGTGTGAGTTTCCCAGAGCTCAGGAAGGTCTGGCATACTGCACTCCAGAATGCTCCAGCCCAAGCTGGCAGAGGATCCTCATGATGTGAGAGGAGATCGTGGTGGCAGGTGTGTGTGGACCTAGAGACCCACGGAACACCCAAGTGCCCAGGACATCAGGCCCTGCAATCAGAGAGGGACTTTTTTTTTTTTTTTTTTTGATGATGCTGATGATGTCAATACTCGAGCTAGCAATGCCCACTGGCTTGATCCAGGTGGCTCTCCTGGAGTCCACTGGGGAAGCTTAAACAGTAGACACGGATGCCTCCTTGTTCTGAGAGCAGTCTGAGGTGACAGTCCCAGCCTGGCTGGTCCCCTTCCTGGTTTGCAGGAAGCCCTCTTCTCATGGTGTCCTTGACAGGCAGGGAAAAGCAAGCAGGAGAGGAAGCTGTCTTGTCTACCTCTTCAGGCACTGAGCTCATTCATGAGCCCCCCCCACCCTCATCCCAACCCACACCCATCACAACCTAGTCCTTCCAAAGGCCACACCCCCAGTGCCATCTCCTTGAACATGATTAAGATTTTAGAACAGGGGAGATGTTTTGACCACAGCACCCCCTACCACTACATTGCGTTTAAGTGAGTTGAATTAAATTTCTTCTGCTAATATTGTGTTTCAAACTATCTTTATTATTGATATGTAAGTTATAATTTATTAAATATGACCTTTTTATCTACTGTTTTTGTATGGAACAAAATATTTGCAAGATGCAATATTAATACAGAAAATCATATCATTTTCTGCTCACATACATAATTCTTTCTGAAATTTGAGGATAAAGAGAAATTAATAACACATGAGTTTTTCTGCTGATAGCATCACAACTCACCCTCACACTTCTGCAGTCTGAGCCTTGCTCCTCATTCTTAGGTCTTTTCTCCCCATATCCCCACTCCTCGGTCGTAGGTCATAGGTCATAGGTCATAGGTTACCATTCAGAGCTCAGTCACCACTCATAGGCCAGAGCACTCAAAGGTCACAGATCATATTCATCCCTCCTAAAGCACAGGTCACAGTTTGGTGTCAGCACTCGTTGGTGAACATGGGGAGGCTGCGGTGCCTGCATTTAATCAGGCTGCTTCCTCAGTTCATGAGGTTGGCTTCTTTTATGTGAAGTAGTAGCACCATTATGTCAGCTTTACCCTGTCCCCTGCCTTATTCATAGGGACATCCAGACTCCTCTCATCCTGACAGTCACTGAATCCCCAGCTCCTACCATGTCATCTCCCTGTGGCTTAGCAGAGTCCATGAGGTGCCAAGTCTTCTCCCTCCGTAGTCATGGAGGATGCACTGGAAGACATCTTCTTGCTGCCAGGAGGACCTCACTCCCCCCTCAACTTCTCCTCTTGATTCTGATTCTCTGTCACAGAGCAGGACACCCATTTCATGTTTGCAAAACACCTTACACAAAATGTATGCACACACATGTACACATACACAGACACACACAGCTCAGAGATCCACTCCCAGGAGCACCACGGTCTTCTGGGTCCCAAAGCTAGCTCAGCCATGTGACCTTTCTTTTGTTGGCTGCAAATCTCTTGCTGGCATCCAGTTTAGCCATCAGCTCTCAGGGGCTGTATCAGTTACTCTGCTTATTGATGAAACAAAATACCCAACACCCAAAGCTAAGAGAGGAAGGTTTAGTTAGCTTATAATTTGTAGACAAGGGTTTAGTCCATAACCTGTTGGTGCCAGGGCAGGATGGCATAGCAGAGGAGAAACAGTTCATGGTGGGTGAAAAGCAGCAAAACAACCAAGGGCCCTTAGCAGGTTTTCTGCCTGTTTTATACTCTATCTAGGCTACTGGGGTTAGAGGGATGCAAAACCGATCCGTGGCCTGATTTAATAATCACCCACCCTTAATCCTAGCATTGCACCAGGAAGCTGTCACACACTGTAGATTCAGCCACCTAAGACTGCAAGAGGCTTTGGGCAACACCTAGACACAGACCTCATAAGGGGTCCCCTGGGGCTCTGAACACGTATCCGGGCACGTTGCCAGCACTCACAGCCCAGATTTTCTCCAGGAGGCCAGTCCAGGATGGGCAGAGTGATGAATGAAAATGACCCCGGAGTGGCTGCACTCCTATCTGCAGGGTGAAGAACCTGCCTGCCACCAAGTGCTGTGTTAGCTCGCTGGTCTTGCTAAGGGAGTCTTTTCAGAGTTTGGCTATGAGGTCAGGAACAGGACAGCTTCTGCCACCACGATGGGTTTGGCAGGGGCGTGTTCTGCCCCCTTGACTTGGCACGAAGTGCTGCACTTTGCTGGCTCCTTCACCCCAGCTGAAGCCTCAAGTGCCAAAACATCTGCCTCCTCAGATGCTGGGTTTTTTCGAAGCATTAGTTTTAAAGTTGTTGTATTGGTCAATACACCCTCTAAAAAGGATTGTTGCTTTTTAGAGTGCTCATCTCAGTCAGAATGGCTTTATAAGTTTGTCATCTGTTATTTTCAACTTTTTTTTGTGATCTGTTTTCTGTTGCCCTGGTATTCATTCATAAAAACCTGTATTAAGACTGACTGAATGCAGAGTCCTGAATCTAGACAGTTGTGATGGATTCCTGCAGTTGCTCTCAGAATTTTGTGCAGTACAATGTAAGGGTTTTCCTCAACACTCCAGTGATTAAACAAAACCTAGCACTGGGCATATAGCTCCTTGGTCAACGGCTCCCTAACATGTGAGGCCTTGAGTTCAACCTTAGCACCATATAAAAAGCAAACACACAAGAATCTACTGAACTTGTTTTTAATTATAAAAGCAATATTTGACCATTGTAACCATTTAAAAACTAGACAGATAATTGATAGATGGCTAGATGATGGAATGCAAATCTGGCTATGAATATTTTTTTCATCTAGGTGTTCTTTCTATCCAAAATGCATTTATATGTCAAGTTTTTAACACAAAAGTGGGCCCATAGTAATAGTACACAGTAGCCCCCTAATAGTACCAAATCCTACTTGTACAAGGATTAGTACTCAAGTAAAATAATTATGACAAGACACGTAATTAAGGTTACTCAAAATGTATGAACGAGTTGTTTTAGAATTGTCCTTTTAATGCTTTTGGACCATGAAAAATTGAAACCATGGAAAGTGGCACTAGATGGGGAGGGTGTTGTGTCAGCAACTTTGCCTTCTCCAATTAATACATGATAGAGATAAGTAGATGGTGGACAGACAGACAGGCCCCCACTGCCTCTCCTCTGTCCCTCTGATCCTTGTATTTTGCACTGCCCAGATTCCCCTTCCCTGGTCTCTGGCTGGGTTTTCCACCTGTGAGATGCTACCAGGCAATGACATGAGAAGAGTCAGCAGCACAGCTTTCCCCAGCCAATCTCTTCTTGTGAGCAGAGTTTTTCCCACAGCCACACCTCTGCAGGAGCCCCCTTTTTCTTGACTGGGCTCTAGCGCCTTCCTGTTCATCTCCATGCATGATGTGTGTTAGGACTTGTATCTGGATGTCCCCCCAGAGCCTCATGAGGTCACAGGTGGGGCTTGGCAGAGGAGGCTGGACCTAGAGTGTGTGACGCTGGGGTCAGGGTACGTGATTATTAAGTTAGTCCACTAATTGGTTTGGCATAGTTTAGGGCATGAAGAAAACACCCACATTGGGTGTGAGTGCTAAAGCTTGGGAGCTGAGGTAGAACACAAAGCACACAAAGAGGACTGCTGTAGTCACTGTTTGTCACCTGCTGCTTGTTGCTTGCTGCCTTCTGCTTGCCATGAACTATTTCTCCTCTGCAATGCCCCTCTGCCATGCCACCATGCTGTGAGCCAGCTCATTATGGACTGAAACTCCTACCAACTGGGAGCTAAAATAGACCTTTTCCTCTTTAATGTTGGATGTTGCGTGTTTATCTCAGAAATGAGAGAAGGAGCCGCAAGATGGTGCTATGAGCCCCTGGCTCTGTCTAGTTTGGCAGAGGCTGTTGGGTGGCCTTGATGGTTTGCTTGACTCTGCCCAGAAATGAAATAGATTTTGTATGTGAAGGGATGTCCAGTGGGCTGATGCATGACTTGTCTTTTACGTCTTGTCCTACTTTCATGTTGGGCTGTCTTATTATCTTTCATTTATGGAAATCTCCTTTCTGAACTCCAGCCATTTCTGCATTGTCTACAAATGCTGTCCATTCTCACCACTACTCGCTACTCACTTTATAAAGTTATAAACCCATAATTAGTGAATACCGAATGGTCTCTTCTGGGGAAATACCAGGTTGGCTTTCTTTGGGCTTCTGGTCACAACATTTTTATCAACTAATCACTATCAAACAATGTCCTTAAGCTCTTCCTGTTTAAAGATGCCTTATTTAGTATACAGTCCATCAAAAATTGTCTTCGTGCTTCAATAATTTGCCATACTAGTAAATAGCTGGACAGTCATGGCTACCACTGTGAATACCTCTTTTAATTGTAGAGGCAAACAATAACTTGTACTAAGCTCATAATGTCTGATAAATTTAGTGTTAAAATACTTACACAAGTTTTTCTCTTTCTGGTACATACATTTTGGGGGGCTCCGTGTATTGTTGATCTGTTAACACTGGACTCATGGCCACAGAACTATGGCTTGGGCCTCAGTGAAGCTGATCTTTCCCCACAGAGCACATCACCTTCCTCCTGCACCCAGGACATGCCCCAGCACTTCAGCTCTGTGCCCCAGAGCCCTAGGTGACCCTAAGTCCACCGAGACGAGTAGTAGCTGACTGATATCCTTTATTACAGCATCTGACTGGAAACCAGAGCCAGAACCCACCTTGGTTGGCCCAGCAGGGGACACAGACACCAGGCTGAAGAAGCATTCTGCTACTCTGCACAGGGCTGACAATTTCACCTCATGTAATGAGTTGGCATCACAAATAATTTGGGGTAGAGTAGAATTGACAAAGGGGAACTTATAAGCATGTCGTAGAGGTCAGCCATATTCTCGTCTCCCAAAGCTATAAGATCACCTCTTTTCATCTCATAATTTTCATCTAAAAATTGTGAAGTATTGCAGATTTAGAATTTTTAAATTCCCTTTTGTAGGTGGTGAGAAATTATTGATGATTTTGTATGAGTAATTATCTCACTATCATTTATTAGGAAACTGTTCTTTTCCTACTGATGGGGTGGTTATGTTTCCCTGATTCCTGTTCCAATCTTTTCTTTTGTCCTCTTAGTCTTATTTTCTACTTTTTAAGTCAGTTCCATCCTACTTTCTGCACAGATCTTAGAATTTACTGGGACAAGATCCCTTTACTTCATTCTTCTTCCAATGATCTTTTCTATTGTTTTTATTCCTTTTTGTTTCTTGTGATACAATAATGGCCATAGCAATAAAGCATATAAAATATCATAACAAAATTAGCCCTTGGGACTCACTATGCTTCCCCTGGCATCCATACAATGTCTGCCTATGTCTATGCCCAGCAGAGGGAGCGACCATTTTGAGTTTTGTATTTTTCTCTTTTTCAGTAGTTTAATGACCAAGATACATAAACTTAAACACAATCTTATCGGGGACCTAGTTTTTCATTTTTTCTTTAATCTTATAAAAATGACATCAAGAGATTGGGCATGGCGGTGCACTCCTGTAATCCCATCTCTTGGGAGCTGTGAACAGGTGAATCACTACGAGTCCAATCTACTAGTCAGACCCTGAACACCCTGTAGACCCTTCCCTAAAATACAAAAATAGAAAAAAAAAAAAAAAAAAAACAATGATTCTACTCTTTAAAAAAAATGACATCAGGCCCTATGCAGGCTTCTACAATTTTTCTGAAATTTATCCAGTTTGCTGCGTGATACCTGTGCATGTCATGCAGTGCATGCCACTGTTCCCTGTGGAAATCGTTTGTCTTAGCAACAGCTCTGGTTCAGATCAATACTTGGGTGTGCATTTTGTGACTTACATGGCACATGCTTCCCAGGAACGTGCAGCAAGCGTTCAACTTTAGAAGATGATGTCAAATTATTTTCCACATTGATTTTATCAATTTCACCCCCAGGAGAAATATCTTAGACTCCTCTATGATCTATGACTCCAACACATAATGGTAATAGTATTATAGATTTTGCCAGCCCAGTGGGTATACAAATGGCATCCATGGTCTCAATGTTCATTTCTTAGGCATTACAGAAATTGATCACTTGTTAGGTATTTACTCACTATTTATGTTTATTCTTTGGAGAATTACCATTCCTCACTATTTATTCTTCATTTTTCTATTGCTTATTGGTTTATTGATTTGTATGAGCTTTATCTTTTAAGAAATCCATTCCTATTTTGAAAGATACTCTCATATATTTATTTTCCTTGATGTTTTCCTTTCATATTCTGCTTATAATCCATATGGCATTGATTTTTATACATGATATATAAATAACTAGTTATTTTAATAGTAATTATTCAATAGTTTATTCTTTCCATAGAAATCTACTTTGTCCTTTCTATTATATATCATGTCTCAATATTTACTTGCATCTTTTCCTGTTAAATACATCCTTTGTTCTCTCTGCATCTGCCAGTACAGCTCTTGGTATCTGCACTACGTGTTGAGGGATCCTCAGGTCCCTTATAGAAGATGAAATAGAGTTTGCATATAACTTATGCACATACTTCCATATGCTTTCAGTAATGTCTAGTTTGTTTATAAAACTAACACATACAAATACTGTGCAAACAGTTGGTCTATTCTATTACTTAGATAATAACAACAAAGAGAAAAGTCTGTATATGTTTGCTACAGATGCATTTTTCCCTGAATATTTTTATCTATAACCAGTAGAAATTATGGTTCAGTTAGTTGAGTTTGTGGGTAGGAAGAGCCAACCTTACCACACTATCTTCGTCGTTACAGTTTTTTGTGTTAAATCAGGCTGGATGGTAAGAATTTAAATCTATAAACTTTCTTTTAAGACAGGTTGTTGCTGCCTCCTGTTGCCTGGGTAACGACTCAGTGCCCTTCTGCTCTGAACCTTCCTTTAGAACAGGACCCAGCCCCCTGTGCCTGGCACCAGGCCTTCAGGCTCTGTGCTGGGTCTGTCTGACTTTCTAACATCCGAGCTGTGCCAGCTGCCACATCTTTGACTTCTCACCTCTTCCAGGACTCATCAAAGCAGATAATGTATTGAAACTTTTAAAAGTCATTTTTAGGAATACCTGCTTATTCCACATTGCCTCTGCCCATTGCTCATCTTTGTGAAGCTGTTTATAAAGCTTTCTTTGAACTTTTGGCTCATAGCTATTCCATTCTTCGTAACAGTTCCAATGTAGTACCGAGAACCTGAGCTAGCTGCCCATCACTGTCGCTTCCTGCTGATGGGGCAGTGTGTGGCCTCATATGTGGGAGTTTTAAAAAACCCAGAACACTTGCAGTTACTTATTTTTAATGTACTAAAAATTATTTATTTATATTTTATTATTAATTTTTTAATTTTTAATTTCTTTTTTATTACTTTTAATGGGTAATAATATGAGAGTTTCAAAACATGTTAGTAGCACACTGGCAATAACTGACACACTGCATATTGTTGTCCTCATAAAAGTTACACAGAACACAGGGTGTAGACGTGATAAATTTTCTAATTGATATTGGTTCAGAAAAAAAGAAAAGAAAGAAGAAGAACAAGAAGAACAAGAACAAGAAGAAAAGAAGAAGAATAAAAAGTTTTCTTTTTGAACTAAGAGGAAGTAGTTGAATACATAGTCCAAAGTTTCATAACTGCAGTGAGTTACCAGTGAAACTGGCAATGATGAAGGTTGTTGACTTAAGCCTCTTACAGCTCACTAATCTAGCTCTGTGTTTTATGCCTCATAATTAAGCTTTTCTGTTGGGTGATCAAGGACAAGTTAAAGCAAGACCTGTCTAACAAAACTTTCATCATTTGTATTTTCCAAGGTCAAATCTCCTCAGGATTAACTTTGGAACCATATACAGTGCTTTGTAGAACTGTTGTCAGTGTCAGACATCGGATGAGTCATGGCCATTGGTTGACCAGTTTGCTCTCTGTGAAAGCCTGAGAGAATGTTTTCTCCCCAGGTGACTCTCCCTACACACACTATACGTCACTTGTCCCTTTCCTCTGAGGTCCCATAATCTTCTTGACCAGAAAATTTGGGAAACCAGTGAGTTATAGAATGTTACAGCACAGGTTCTCTTATGTCCTGAGTCCTCACTGACCTTGAAGGGCTAGACCAAGATGTTGGCTATCCTTGTAGCCCTTCTTTTTCTCCAATTTTTGGTCTGTTAACTTACATTCTCAACTCTCCAGCAGAGAAGCTTCGTGATACTATTTCTCTATAACAGGTAATTGAGCTCAACATCACTGTCTTTTTTTTTTTTTTTTTTTTTTTTTTTTTTTTTTTTTTTTTGTCTTTTTGAGACAGGGTCTCGCTGTGCAGTTGAGGCTGATCCTAAGCTCACTTTTGTAGCACAGACTGGTCTCAAACTCGCACCGATCCTCCTGCCTCAGCCTCCCGAGTGCTGGGATTACAGGCGTGAGCCACCACACCCGGCATCACTGTCTTTCTGAGTATCAAATATCTTACACTTAGCTTGACATTGGTATTTTCCTTCAATCATTGATATTCCAATAAATCTCTAATAAAAGCAGTTACACATTTTTACACGGACATTTAGAAATTTAAGGATGTGTAAAATTGTAGCCTATCAAGCCTATGGCATTTTGCCTAGTCTCTTACTTTCAATTAATACCCTTTTTTAATATTTTTGTTAACCAACTATTTACTTGAGAGTATAGCAGTAACTGCATTTACATTAGAAACAGCACACATCTAAAAATCCTGAATGACACCCATTTCAAGCGTAGTTTTAGTGCTGCTTCAAAAATCTTTGATATTCATTCAGCTGTGTTGTGCCTTTCCAGTTATTTCTATTTATTTAAGGTATAAACATGATTTTATATACTTCTTAGAATAATGAAATGGTCATGCGACTATGAGACCATTGTCTCACACAGTAACCTCCTTTTTCTGTACCAGGAGCACTTAACAATCCACTCTACACAAATCTGGAATTCAACACAATATCTTTAACCATGGTCCTCATGAGGCATGTTAGCATCGTAGACTTTTTCATCTTGCATACTTACAAGTTTGCATCCTTCCACCTGCATCTCCCTATTTTTTCTTGCCCCAACTCTGCCCCTGACTCCATTATTTTGGTCTATTTTGTATATTCTGATTTTTTTAAATTCATGAGATGAATTAAACGTCATATTTCCTTGACGTTAATGTGTAGGAATCTTGTGCATCGTGCTCAGGATTGTGTCCAAAAACCACTCATCACTGGCACTGTGGACATCTGGAAAATGCTGAGACCTGTAACCAGGAGAGTCGCATCCAAGGGGCTGGGCCAGGGAGCCAAATCCCAACATCTAGGTGGGCATCTGCCCTCAGAACATCCCTGCTCCTGCCCTTGCTCACTGCTCAGTCACCAGCTCCACTTCTGGTGCACAAGGCAGTGCTTTAATTGGAAGAAGAGAGGACATGAGGCCTTTGTAAATCTTCTCTGCTTTCTGCAGGCCCACAATGCAACAAGAGCCATATAGGCTTCAGTTTGAAACTCCTTTGCAACAACAAGGCTTCATTTTATACTGTCTGCCCTACTGCCTATATTAGTCCATTTCCCATTCCTGTAGCAAAATACTTGAGGCTGGGTCCTTCATAAAGAAAAAAAAGGTTTATTCAGCTCAGTTTTGTGGGCTGAAAATCCAAGACCAAGCAATCCATCTATTGATTCTCTGGAGAGGATTTCATGATGGAAAGTGTCACACTGGCAGGAACCCAAGCAAGAAGGAGCGGTCACATGGTGAGATGGAGTTAGAGAATGGCGAGGGCCAGTCCCATACTTCTACTCATTCAGGAGCTAACTCGCTCCTAGGGACCAGTGTTGATCCTTTCCAAGGGAGATGTGCTGGAGACCTAGTTACCTCTCACTGGACTCCACATCTTTCATCATCATTATTATTATTATTTGGTACAGGGTCTTGCTACTGCATCTTACAAGTTCTGCCACCTGTAGCCAGACATAGTGACATGTACTTATAATCCCAGGACTCTGGGAGACTGACACTGGAGGAATGTAAACTTAAGCCCTGCCTGGATAACTTAGTGACTTAGTGACTTAACAAGACCTTTTAAAAACGTTGTAAGAAGTATTAGGAATGTAGCTCAGAGTAAAAGCCCTCAATTCAATCCCCAGTACTGAGAAAGAAAAGATCTACTTTATATACTGCTTGCCTGGGATCCGATATTCTAACACAGGTGCCTTTCAGGCTTGAAGCACGCCTAAAGGACAGTGCTACTTATAAGTGAGAGTCTGCCCAGCCCTTTTATTTTTCTTTTTTTCAGTACCAGGAATCAAGTGCAGAACTTTGTGCTTGCCAGGCGGGTGCTTATGCCAATGAGCTATAGCTCCAGTTCCGCCTCAGCCAATTTTTACCCTTATCATCTGCCATCTGAAATTTCGGGTTGTCCAGTTGCAACACACCCACCCACACCATTCACATGCACAACCACACACATACATATACCAATACTTGAGGCTTTGGTGTGATCTTTGCTAGAATACCGTTGGCTTTATAGATTAATTTTAAGAAAATTGACATTTATACTATTACCCCTTCCTATTCATGATCTCAGCGTCTTACTATTTACTTATTTACAGCACATTTTTCCATACTTTTCGACCTTATTCTTGAGTAATATTTTCTTTGCTAATGTAAATAATATCTCTTTGAAATAATGTTTTCTATTCATTGCTAGTATATGAGAATGCAGTAATTTTGAATATATATGTTATCTTCAGCAACACTGCTCAACCATCTAACTTAATTCCAAATATTTGAAAATGCCTTTGGATTTTCTGTGTAAGTAATCATATTGTCTTGGACAGTTTTCTTCATTTCTAATACGAATATTTACTTCTTTTGATCACCTTATTAAGGTGGCTGGGACCTGCTATCACTATTGAGTAGAAGCACGGCAGCAGCCACTTCCTTGTCTTGTGGATATTTGCTGTAGGGTTTCTTGAATTCAGGTTACTCCCATCTCTTTCTAGCTTATGAGAAGCTTTGAGCATTAACATTGAAATACAACCTCTCTGCAGCATCTGTTGAGATGCTGGTTTTTTTTTTTTTTTTTTTTTATGGTGAATTCCATTGACCAGCTTGCATTAAAGCACAGTAGCACAGAAGCCAACTAAGCTTGGTGCTACTGTGTGGAACATTGCACCAGGTTTTAGCTTCTCAATATTTCATTGTGGATGTTTGCATCTGGTTCTCAAGGCAGAATTTTTGGGTCCTGTTCTTTTCACATCTAGATCCGTGTTGTTTGTTTTTCAAAGCCAGCTAATTATCACAACACAAGCTACAGAGTGTGCCAGTGTCATCAGGTAAGGGCCAGACCCCCGTGCGTGCATGTGTGTTTACATACAGGTGTACTTATTGTAACTTGGTTTTCTTTCCTTGGGTATCAGAAAAGTGACAAATAGTTTTCTTAAAATTGAATACAACTATGAGAAAATAGCCTTTCAATTACAACTGTTTTTACTTATTATAGTTTAGGCAATTTCTGGCTGTTGAGCGAAGGCTCCAGGGTGGCTTCAGCCAGCAGGAGACAGCTTCTCACTTGCCAAGTCAGGTGGGGTTCTATCGCACTATGGAAACCTGTAAATTGCCTCATGATCTTTGGTTAAGATTAAAAGCAGGGGTTGGCCAAATAGCTCAGCAGATTAAAATGCCTGCAATCAGGCACAGAGGCCTGGGGATAGGCCTACAGTGCCAGCCCCAACTGAAACAGCAATTGAGACTGAGTGTGGTGGTGCACACTGTAATCTCAGCTCTTGGGAGGCTGTAAACAGGCAGATCACTATGACTCTGATCTAGTAGTGAGACCCTGGACACCCTGTACATCCTTCCCTAAAATAAATTTTTTTTAAAAGCCACTGAGCAAAGTACACCTTTTGTGGGAGGAGCAGCCCTGTCCTCTTGTGGCAGGCAGCATTTACATTGCTAAGAGTTGTTAAAGAAAGAGAAATCTACATAGTTTATGGCCCCTTGTGTAGGACCAAAGGCTTCTGTATCCAACCATTGCTTTTTTACTGTTTATTTGGCTGTATGTTCTGGGCTCCAACGCCCTCTGCGCTGGAGACTCACACTGAACTATCTCTCCTAGCTCTTTTTAACTTTTTTTTTTTTTCCAGACAGGGTCTCAATATGTTGCAACAATTTCCCAGGTTGGCCTCAAAGTTTTCCTCCTTCTGCTTCAACCTCCCCGAGTACTAGAACGAGACATGCCTTTGCAGCATCTGGCCCAATAACTGGTTTCTACAGAAATGATTAGCGAGCCCAGGGTCTGTTCTAGGATCTCTCCCATCACTGCAACAATTTTATGGAAAATAAAATTTTATGGAAAATGAAATCACCAGTTTTACACACACACACACACACACACACACACACACACACACACACATGCACGCACACACGCACGCACGCACATGTGCATGCGCACACATGGATCTTGGTTCCCACAAAAGCTTTTTTTAAAAGAGTCTTGTTTCTGCGTTGTTCATTTAAAGGTGAAGATGGATTTTTCTGTGCATGTGGTTGGAAGTTTGGAAACCAAGTGATCACTTCCTGCTAGCATGCAGTCAAAATTCAGAAGAGATAATCCATAAATTTTCATACAAGTATTTAGCAGTTACCAGTTTTGAATGAGCAATTCCGCTGTGTGGCAGTAGGAAAAACCAGCTCTGCTCCTGAGGCTCTACCCTGCTGAGGCAGAAAGGCTCTGCTCATTCCTTCTTCAGGCTCGCTGGGGCTTCCCCCTCCTTTCAACTGCAGCAGTTCCTTGCTATCTCTTAGTTCAACTTTCGCGGACTCACAGCTTCTTGAGTTCTCAAAAAATCCTAATCTAGATTATTTATCATGGATTTTTCACTATATCATGAGATTTTGTGGTAGTGTACACTACTGTACATATTTATATATGTAGTATTTGTGATTTTAATGATTGTTGCCTAAAAAATTTTAAATATGTAAAATATATTAAAATGTTGATTTTAACATATTAAAAGAATGTTAAGTTGAAATAAACTGTTTACAGTGTATTTCTTTAGTAGATACACACTGTACAGTATATGTATGTTGTTAAAATTGCATAAGTTTATGAGTTTAGAAAGTTGCTAAGAACATTAGAAGTGTTTTTAAACATGCAGAAAAGGTTCATAAGAGTATGAGAAGGGTTTATAAAGCTTTAAAATATGTATAAATACTGGGGCTAGGAAGATATCTCAGCTGTCTAAGCACCTGCCTGGCAAGTGCACAGACCAGGGTTTGATCCCTGACACCATATGCCATGCTGACCCTGCCCTCGGGTTCACTGAGCTGGCCACTGAAACCAGGCGTGGTGGTGCATGCCTGCAATCCCAGTGCTGAGGAGACTGAGGCAGAAGGTTCACTATGAGTCCAAGCTGCACAGCGAGACTCTGTGCCAAATACATTTTTAAAAAGACTACTACTTTATAAACGCTAAATATAACATCCTGACTTCTCTGAGTTTCACTTGTCACCGGGGTGTCTAGAATGTAATTTTTGCGGTAAGTGAGGGCCCACTGCAATGAGCCTGTTACCTACCATTTGCTGTCATTTCTCTGCCAAAAGACAGGAGACCCCTGTTTCAGACGCAAAGGCTTGCGTGACTCACAAGGAAAGCGGTAGCCAGAGCGCACAGCGGGTCGCGTCAGCTCCCCGTGCCCAGCTGTCTCAGGGTGTCCGTCGGGGATCCCTGCACAAACAGCGAACAGGGGAGGACGCCGAACTTGGGGGCGCTGCCCCTGCAGCGAACCTACGCTTTACCAATGGGCAGCTGCGACTGCTTTGCTTGTTGGTAGCTCACCCTGAGGAAATCAATGAGCTGAGGTGAAGAGAAGTCAACAGCTTCCCTTCTTGCCATACTTACCAGGACAGGGAAGGCATGCCCAGGGCCTAGGGCCACGGGCCTCTTCCCACGGACCTACAGTTAGGATTGAGTAATCATCCACGGCCAGTGTCCAGCATCATAAAGCAATGAGCGTGAAGTGGAGCAGATATTCAGGGGGATGACTCAGACAGCACCCCAACGTCCATGCCACGCATAATTACTGTCCGGTGTGATCGCTTCTGCCTGAAGCTGTGGGGCTTTCCTTAGTGTGAAATGCTTGCCATCATTCTGTCTCAGCCAAAAGTGCCTATCAAGTCCTCTTTTATTATTCAAAGAAAAAGCAACACGCAAATTAATTAATGAATTAATGAAAAAAATTAATGAATGTGCCAATAGAAATAAACATGGGGCCAGCAAGATAGCTCAGGGAACTAAGGCGCCTGTTTAGGCAAGCTTAGGCAAGCTCAGGGACTGCAGTTCAATCCCTGGCACCACATGCCTTGCCAGCCCCATCCCCAGGGCAGGCTGAGCCAGCCAGAGTCCAGGAGTGGTGCTGCATGCTTATAACCCCAATGCTAGGGAAACTGAAAGCAGGAGGATCACCACAAGTCTGAGACATGTAGAGAGACCCTGCAGCAACCAAATGCATACAAAGAAAAAGAAATAAATGTGTTTGTTCTCTCTATATCAATGTTGCCAGCAAGAAAAGAAACCAAAAGTCCTAAATTCAGTATTTGGTGCTCTTAGTTTTATTAGGGCTGATCATTTCACAGGTACATATGTGGGTATCCCGCAGCAAGGCTCGGTTTCAGCAGTGAAAGACTTACTTTAGTCTTGCATTTGCTGTTTTGAAACACCTCAGGAAGGAATTTTATAGAACATAGATTTCAGTGCTCATCAAAGACTCTAATAAAGCTGGTAAGGAGCAAAAGTATTATTTAAACCAGAAAATATACAAAGAAAACACATTAAAAAAATTCTAAGTGGTGTAGAGTTACTTGTGAAACAGCCAAGCACTTAAAGTACTGCTGTGTGTATGGGGACGTATCTTTTTGGCATGCATTGGAAATAAACACACTTCATGAGACATAAAGCAATATTTCACCAAGATGCAAATCTCTATAAAGATGTGATTTGTGCTTCTTTATGTGACTAAGTAGCTGTAATTGACTGCAAGAGAAGTATGTGCAAAATCAAGGATATTTTCAGGAGGGTGGAACTTCACTTCAATGACAATAGGATGGGTGAGCAATAAAGTCAACATGTCTAGATTAGAGGACAAAGCACAGGCACTGTTCATGTTGTCAGCTACATTGCATGAACATATTATACCAATTCAATTATAATTTTGAACTCCCTGGGGGTGCCATGTAAGCAGTTTATATACTGTCTTAGCATGATCATTTCACCACAGGATTGCCCTCCTCTTCAGGGAATCGCTGGGGGTCCCTTATCCTCTGATGTCTGATGGATCTAAAATGGGAAGGAGTAAACAGAGGCCATGTCATGCATTGGAAGCATCCCAGGTCATGGTCATAGGGGTCAGGAAGATAGCTCAGTAGAGTAAGTGCCTGCCTGGTAAGCGCAGAGTCCTGAATTTAATCCCCCGTCCCACAGATAAATAAATAAATAAATAAATAAATAAATAAATAAATAAATAAATAAAGCCCAGGTCACGGTCACAGGGATGGCTTCTCAGTTCTGATCACCATCTCGAGCTCCAGGCCCAAATTTCTATCCACTCAGCACATATTGATGGGACAGGTCCCCAGGAGTTCAATCTCTCTGGGTCCCAAGGCACACTGGTGAATCTGCCCCTAGGACTCCTCTCCCATGGCTGCCTGGACTATCTGCTGGCTTCTTGTGCCCCACCCCTTCTACCTCTGGGGTCCCCACCTCTGCCAGTAGGCAGTAAATGGCCATACCTGTTGGTTTGAGCTTTGTGGCCCCTTCTGGACTGGCTTCATGCTTCCTGACTTAGTCCCTCTCCAGTGGCATCTGACTTGTCCCCACTGTGCTTTCAGTCTCTCATTAAACAGATATGAACACATCTTGAGAGGTTATGCTGAGGGTAAAAATTCACTGCTTTTGCATACTATATGAGTATATTGATGTAATGTTTGTTTTTTTGAGAGCAAGAGAGAGAGAGAGAGAGAGTGTGTGTGTGTGTGTGTTTGTGTGTGTGCTGAAGATTGTGCCCAGAACCCTGTACAAAGTAGAAAAGTGCTATATCACTGAGCTACATCCTCAGCCCTTCATTTATTAAAAATGGAAAACTAGTGACAACAGGGATTAGGAAGAGGGGTGTGGTGGATTTCCAGCTGGTGGTCAACTTGTAACACCCAGTGGAACTCCACAAGAGGTGCTAGGTTTGGGAGACCCAATTAAAGATTGTTGCCAGCAGCCTAACAGGCTGTGAGGAGAGGTTTGGGAGGCTGTTAGGTAAGCCGTTTGGGGAAGCTGCTGGGGAGCCCTTAGAAGCTGCTGGTTCTGCTGGGCTACTCTGCCAGTGGACCTTGTCATGCTGGCTTTCCTGGTGAAGTTGGCTGTTTTCATTGGAGGTGGAGCTCAGGACCTCATTGTCACTGTGAACGGCTGTAGGTCAGGTTATAGGAGCTCTGGTCCTTACCTTGAGCATCGTTTCCTGGCTCCTGGGGAGAACATGCTGTGCACTGCTCAGTCTCCTGGAGAAGCTCGTCATGTTGGCTTTCCCGATGGGAACTCAGCTATCCTCATCCTCAGAGGATATTGCTGAGGATGGCTATGGTACTTTTGGGGGGATCTCTGTTTCTTTTCTGAATGTCACTTCCCCGATCCAGTGCAGATCGCTCAGGCTGCCAAAGCAGACCCTTCATCCTACTGGAATAGACTTTCTAGCTTCCTCCTCTGACCTGTAGGCCTTCCCACCACAGATCCATGCATCAGGCCTGTATGAGATACTGCGTGGACTCTGGGCCTCCAGTTGGACTTGTGGGAGGCATTGTTAGGAGCTCTAGGCAACCAGCGGGACTCATGCAAGATATTAGGATCCAGGCCCTCAGCTGGATTCTTTGGTCTTTGGTGTATGGACAGATTTCTAGCACTCTTGGTATCTGATTCTTTGCAAAATTCATTATAAATATAAATTCCTGGAGAAATCATTATGAAATAATCTTAACATGTATTCTGTATTGTATTGTTCCCCTTGCAAAAACCCCAAACCACGACAAGGGGATTCTTACAACTGCATTCACAATTGTCCTAAAATAAAGTTTCATTTAAATCTCACCATTTTGTTAATCACTCATCAATGTTTTGAGTTACATGTTGTGTTTGTTATAATTGTCCATCTCCTTACACACCGACCATGCCACAATTTTCTTAGACATTTTACTGGCTACCTGATTGTTATCAAAATTTCAAAAGGCATCATTTAGTATTAAGGATAGTTCAATCAGCTACAAAAAAGAATGAACACACGCATGCGTAGTGAGGGCCACTTCCAATCCTGAATTGCAGCCACGTGCCCAGAATTTCGTGGCTCTGCCCAGTCCTGGCCTGGACCCTGGCGGCAGCAGGTGAAGGCACCCACAGTCCTAGAGGCCCAGCCAAGCTGACTTCTCCCTCTCTCCCTGCAGGACCTGCTCTTCAGTGTGTGCGCCCTTAACGTGCTCTCCACTATCGTCTGCGCGCTGGCCACAGCCATGTGCTGCATGCAGATGGTCTCCGCCGACATCCTGCAGATGGTGAGTGGCCCTTCCTGCCCACCCACCCGCAGCAGCCTGCCCCACCTCCCTTGCCCCAGCCAGAGTGGACCCAGTGTGGAAGGGAGCTAGGAGCATCCTCCTGGGAGCTCAAAGTGTGAGAACATGAAGCGGAGGTGCCCCGCGGCAGCCCATGTGGCCCTGTTGAAGTATTCACTTTAGATATCGCTAGTGCTCCACGTCTACAGCATGCAGCCTTGGTCCTGTCCTCCTGGAGAAGCCCTGAGAAATTCCAGTAAAAGCTCCACAGCTCTAAGCGTCCTCTGGCCCAGCACCTCCAGAGCAAGGGGCCTCCCTTTAGTAAAGGAAGCATAGAGCTGTTGGAAGACAAATGCTCAAACTACAACCCTGCTAGTCTTCAATCATTCACCCTGAGCTCATAATGCAGTGGTGGGCCAGTGACATTATTTGTTGTCCTGGTCAGTGTCTCATGCAAGAAGCACTGCTGCCTTGGGAGAGCAGGGAGGCCAGCACAGGGGTCACACACTTACTAGCACACATTGGCGCACATGCACTGCACGAGTCGTGAAGACTCTTTCTTATTTCAGGGAAAGTGGAAAATAGCCATTGCTCAGGACATTTGCACTAAACTCAGTGCCACAAGGAGAAGCTGACAGGAAGGTGTCATTGTGCTGCTCAGGCTGGGAATGTTTCTCTTGTTCTCTTCATGTCTTTCCCTCCCTTTCTGCATGCCTGTCTGCATCCATTTTGTTCATTTGTTTTGCTCTCACAACAAAAGACCTGAGCCTGGGTTATTTGTAAAGGGGTTTACCTAGCTCGAAGCTCTGGAGGCAGGAAAGCCCGAGACTAAATGGCTACATCTGGCTGGCTGTGGCAAAAGGAGGAAGGGAAATGGGCACATGCTGAAAGGATCCCATGAAAGGCGAGCCTGGCACTGTAACATCTGCCCTGGTGGCCATGACCTGGTCCCGTGCCAGTGATCACTTGCTCCAGCCTGATGACGTTAATGTATTCATGAGGGCTTCACCCCCATGACCCAAACAGCTCCTAGAAGGCGCTACCTCCCAACCGTGCTTAATTTGTGTTGGGGAATTAAGCTTCAACATGAGCTTCAACAGAGATGAACCATGGTCAAGCCATTCTCCTCCCTTTCTCTGTCTCTGTCTTTATCTCTGCCTCTTTCTCTGTCTCTCTCTCTTTCTTTCTCTGATTCTCTCTGTCTCTGTCTCTGCCTCTACCTCTGCCTTTGCCTCTGTCTGTTGTCTATCAGTCTATCTGTCTTTCTGTGTCTTTCTCTGTCTCTGTCTCTCTCTCTCTCTGGCTCTATCTCTCTCCACCTTCAAGAACATCCCTTGCCTTCCACCCAATCAATACCTTATGGGTCTCATAAAGAAGAGCTGAGCTGTTGCTGTAGCCGGCTTGTTCTTTTGTCTTACTTCTCACCCACTGCCTGACAGTACATCAAGTTCATCACAGCTGAGGGCCACAGAGCATCATTACCAAGAGTTAAGAATTCATTGGTCTTAATTGTATGCCAAGTGGCCTCCTCCTTCCAGTATATATCTACACAGCTGCCACAGTCAAGCTGACCTTTGCAAGAGGTTGCCACATTCTGAAAGGTGTCTAATTAAGCAGTTATTCAGCAGGGTGAACTTCTGGCCTTCTTCGCTAAAGCCGTGTGTTGGCAATTTTCTCCAGCATGTTGCGTAAGGAAAGGTTAAGTACCATGGGGCTCTGCTCACCTCAGCAGATTTTACTATTGATCTGTAAATATCACACCATTTTCGTGCCACTAAAGGACTATGAATGCTAAAAGTTTGCACCCCCCTAGATTTAAGCACTGAAGTGAAAATTTCCAACAAAATAACAGTGCAGTATATTTTAGCTATGAAAGAATGTTGTAACGGCCATGTGCAGAGCCAGATGGGGAGCAAGAACAGTCCTGGAGTTCTGGCTCTAATGTCAGATACATTAGGCTTGAGTCCCATATCTTCTTAGCTTACCTGTATCTCTTTCCTCACCTACGAAACAAACCCAACAAGGTACCTGTAATTGGTCAATGAGGGTGATCTGTGTTAATTTTTATTTTATTTATTTTACTGTTGTTTTGTTTTTGTGCAGTACTGGGGATTGAACTCAGGACCTTGCACTTGCCCGGCAGACAGTTATGCCACTGAGCTATCCAGCCCCATTTTAATTATTTTAAATTTTTTTACTTTTTTATTTGCAGTTCTAGGGATTAAACCTAAGCTAAGCAAACTCTGAGTCACTGAGCTATGCCCCCAGCTCTGTGTTGAGTTTTTGAACATGAAGGGAGTGTCAGTTTGTTGTTACGACATCAGTGCATAACTTCAAATACAACAGTGCCTTATACTTTATCAACTGCAAAGCACTATAGAAAAATGAAATAGCAGTGGCAATAGCTGTGTTTTGGCCTCCTGTTGCTATGACAAAATACCTGAGGCTGATCCTTCACAAAGAGATTTACTTAGCTCATGGTCTTAGAGGCTGGAAGTGCACGCAGCACAGTGCCTCTTTTTACTCTCACAGATGGTGAGGTGGCGTCACATCCTCACAAGAGGTGATTGTGTTATGGCATGACAGATGCCATCACTATAGAAGTGGCAAGATGGAGAGAGAGGCCAGCGTCGCTCTGTGTATCAACCTGCTCTTCCAGGAACTGGACCCTACCTCTTCAAGGGCCCTACGCCCAACACTGCCACACTGAAGGCCAAGCTTCCAACACAGGAAGTTGTAGAGTGCAAAGCCACAGCCACACCATGGCAAGCTACTCCAGGAAGCTCTGGTTGTTACATCACTAAGTGTCCTGTTAGTCGGTTTGCTTCAAATCCCTGGCTCAAAATTAGACATAATTGAGTTTCCTGCAGCATGCTTCCCTGTGCAACCATGTACTGTGGGGCCTAAAAGGCCCGGCCAGGCTCTCAACTCCAGTGTCATGGGGCAGGTGAAAGGATGGCAGTGTGTGGCCATGCTGCCCGTCACATTAGGGCATGGGCATGGCCAGGTCGAGACTGGGCTCCATTTGCTCTAAGGGCAAGCAAGTATGTGCTCCCTCTGCCCTCGCACAGCTGCTGAGAGCAAGAGTCAGACGTTAGTGGGATGGACTTGAGCCAGCCTGGAGGCACACAGAAGCTGGCTTTGGCACTTGGTGGGAGGTTCCCTCTGTAGGCTGAGCCCTCAGAGAAATGGGGAAGGTGGTAGTGTCACCCAGAAGCATCAGACAAGAAACTGACTTGTTCAGCATGACTCAGAATTTACCTTTCTTCCTTTACTACATTAGATTCTGGAAAGAACTAATATTTGTTAATTGAAAAAGTGAGCTTACGTAGCAGTAACACGGTTATGCTCTAGCCACGTGGAAGAATCCAATGAAAAACTTCGCAGGAAATCCTTCCACTTATTCCACTTCTTAAATCCTTAGATAACATTTATAAATGTCTTACCTTCCACTTTTCTTTCTCCTTTCTCTTTCTCTCTGCTCTTCCCATCACCTTTTCCACCACTGCATCAAGAGACCATGTGTTTATCAGCTTACAGCTGTAGGGGTTGTTTTCTCTTCATGGATCTTATGATCCAGTGCTGTTTGAGTATCTTAGTACAAGTTCTGGAGTGGACATATGTGCTATTTTTCTCTTTGACATATATCTAGGGGTAGGATCGTAATCCTGACTCTGACTCTCTCCCGAGCAGTTATCAGGCTTCTCCGAGGCAGCTGCACCATCACACATTCCCACCAGCAGCATAGGAAGTTCCAGTTTCCCTACATTGCTTCCAACACTTAACCTGTGTTCCAATGATACCTGTCCTAGTGATTGGGAACTAGTATTTCATTATGGATTTCCCTTGCATTTCTCTGGTGCTTGGTGACTATTTATACATTTTGTACAAATATTTTTCAGATCCTTAAAGCCATTTAAAAAATTCTATTCATTACTGTTGTAAGAATTCTTTGTATTTTCTTGATGCAAATATCTAACTAGATATATAATTTGCAAAAAAAAAAAATTCTCCTATTTTGCATGTTATCTTTTCATCTTACGGGCAGAAATTTTAATTTGGGTGAAGGTTGTAGTGTCACCCAGAAGCATCGAACAAGAAACTGATTTGTTTAGCATGACTCAGAATTTACCTTTCTTCCTTTACTACATTAGATTCTGGAAAGAAATAATATTTGTTAATTGAAAAAGTCAGCTTACGGAGCCGTAATACGTTTATGGAGTTAAGAATCTCCTTTTGTCCAATTGTCTACTTTCCTTTTTAGTGGGTGGGGATTTTGATGGCACATATGAGGTCCTATGGCCTAATTGAAGGTAAGGAAGACAGTCTCCTGTGTTGGCTTGGGAAGCTTTTACAGTTCAAGCTCTTATGTTTAGCTCTTTGGATCACTCTGAATAGACAGTGAAAGAAGGGTCCAAGTATGTTCCAGGGACATAAAATGTGTTTTGAAGAGAACTTTGTCCTATCTCAATTGTCTTTTTTATTTCTGTTTTTTATTTCGAGGCAGACTCTTTCTAAATCACTCTGTTGCCCCGGCTGGATCCAAATTTACTCTCCCCTTCCCACCTTCCACCTCCCAGACTCCTGAGGTTGCAGATGCATACCACCAGCTCTGGGTTTCAGTTCTTAATCTGTACATCACAGCTCCCCGTCACATTTCCACTTCCATTTATTCCCACTTTCAGTTTCACTTTGTCTTACCTGCGCTGCCTACCATTCGTCTTTGTTCTTTATCTTCCTCTAGTTTGACATTTCCATGCAGACTGAATTTTCTTCTGTGGACTCCATTGTGATGCTTGTTTATTAGCTCATCGTCCTGATGTTATTTTTACCTGAGACCTTCAAAGTGAGAAGAGCAAAATCCTGAGAAGCAGGCTCCTGGGGAAGGGCACGTGAGTGCCTGCCCTGCAGAAGGCTGCCTCCCCCAATCCAGATAAGCCAGCGCTTATTCCTCTTCTCAGAAAGAATCTATGGGACACCCCAGATCTGTAGCCTATGGTCCTGCTCTCCTCTCAGACACCTTGTGGAGCAGCTCAGTCCTGAGTTAGGCTATGGTTTGTTATGCACTTGACTCTAGCTATTTAAGCTTTTCAGGGCAGCCCCACATATGTGCTGTTGGTGGATATTTTCACTTAACTGCTATTTGCTCACTTACTCATTTGGTTCGTTCAATCAATCATTCATTCATTCATTCATTCATCTGATGAGTCAGCAGATGACCCATGTGTTTTGCCTCATGTCCAAGGTTGGCAGGAAATTAGGATCATGAAACAAGTCCTCCAAAGAACCCATGACTCCCCCCTTATTTCTGTGGGTCAGCATTGCAGGACCGCGGACACTGGCTGGACCTAACCTAATGGGCGCACATAGCCTAGAGATGTCAGAGTGATCGAGCTGAGTTACCATAGCATGTAGGAAAATAATGCCCCAAAATACCATCTGATGACACAAATTTTTCTCCTGATACAGTTTAGTACACAACACTTTTTACTTCTGAAGTGTCTATAATATTGTTTCAGTTTTGTTTTACAATGTAAACTCATGTTTTCATTCCATTAGCTTTTCCTCCCTGGTTCCTTTGCCATCCACCAGTTTAGCCTCAGGAGAATCGTCTGCTATTAAATACACCTCTGTCAGTGCCTTGCTTGTTAACGCTGTCTTCTTAATGTCATTTATGTTCTCACCTCTAGCATATGCCTCACAAAGTAGAGCCCCCTCAGAAAATGCCTGTAGGCTCATGCCTTCTGCAGGCATGGGAGCTGTGGGCACAGAGTCGAGCCCCTCAGGGACACAGCCTATGCCCCAGAAGCCCCAGGAGCTTCTCACTGAGTGCCGCTTCCCTGGGCCACACCTGCTCTCTGTGGCCCCGCAGTGACTGTTCTGGAGGCCTAGGCTCAGCAGAGCTATTTCTAGGCAGTCAGTGCTACTGATTACAGGCCAGGACTAATGGTCAACTGACTGACCTAAACAGCCACTTAGAGCAGAGGGGCCATAGGGTGATGCATGCCCTCCATACATCCATTATTTTGATTTTTAATATGGTGTGAGCATGCATTCACCAGACCTGTAACCTGGGGTTACAGTCTTCCCTTTGGTGAAGGGTCTGTGTGATATATTATTGCTCTACTCCATACAGATTGCAGCTTTCGTGATTTCCGGCTTGGATTCCTTTCTAGAAAGGTGAACCATGGGAGGAAACTTGAGTGCAAAATACTCTTAGGCTTTTATGATTCTCCTCACTTAGACTACTTTGCCTGGACCTAATTAGGCTGCGATGTGTGCCTCCCTCCTCTTCTTCCACCAGCCTTTCCAGAACATTCATGTGGAGCTTTGTGGAACCAACTCTGCCTGTCTATAGCCATATACATTATGCAAATACAATACTAGCTCAACCTGGCCTTGCCCAGTGTGGAAGGCACCCCAGGCCCCTGGCTGTGTAGCTCCCCTGGGGAATGTGGTAATCAGGGGCAGGCCAGAAAAGCACGGGCTGGCCATGACCCGGAAGTAAATCTGAGTACACAGGAAAAATGCCAACTCTTCTAGTACATTCAAGATGAAGGGTTCGGTGAAGAAAGAAAAGAGACAAGTGGAAGGGAAGGAAAGGGAAGGGGAATTAAAGTTGATGGAGATATGTCCAATGCATGTACATCTTCCAAAACTAAACCCACCATCATGCAATATTAACATATGCTAATACAATGTTTATTTATTTAAAAAAAAAAAAGCCCCTACTCTGGCAGCAATCCTTCTGTTTCTATCAAGCCTAAGGTAGGATGGAGGTGATGCACTTTGACCTTATATTTCTTCATCTTTCTGAAAAGTCCCAATGGTGTATGTGCTCTCTCATAGAAGTTGTGGTGTGACCAGAGAGCTGGCTGAGGGGCTGTGACCCTGGGGAAGCAGGGCGGGCAGTTGCCACTCAGGACCCCCACTGTGGAGGAAAGAAAAGGAAGTGGGCCACCTGGCCTGGGGCCCTAGAGGAGCCTGCTCAGAGTTCCTGTGGAGTTTCTATAATCTCCCTCAGGTCTGTCTACAGATCCCTGTGGACTTACCCTGCCTCCACTCTCTACCCTTAGTCAGAGTTGGAGGCACCAGGCACAAGAGCTAGGGTTGGCCTTTGCAGGGCTCTAGAAGGGTAGGGAGCAGCCAGGAAAGGGTCTGAGACTCAGAAATGTGCTCACTGTCACATGGGCCCTCAGGGAGATGAGGCCATCCCTGGCTTCCCATTCAAGGCCCTTGACCCCTTCATGTCCTCAGATCACAGAGTCTGGGCTGTGTGCAGGGAACCAAATGTCTATGGGCTTTGTGTTTAGGAAGCCTCACTTCTCATGCACTGTGAAGACAGCAGATATGAGTGGGTGCTAGAGTAGCCTCTCCCCAGGCAGCAAGGAGGCAGGGTCCCTGTTGCACACTCCTCCTGCATGTGAGAGACAGCCCTAGGATGGAGCCATGTTCCCACTAGGGCAGTGAACCAGGCACAGAAGTAGGACATAAGCAGGACAGTCTGGGCCAGGCAGAACAGAGATGACCCGAATCGATTTCCCACCAATATCTCACTCATGGGCAGAGTAGGCTTTACACTGGGCCATAACCCTGTGAATCCCAGGCCTCGGAGCCCGCAGCCTGGATAGGGGTGGGAAGGAGGGCTAGCTGGTGGGTTCTGAGGGTCCCAGACAGTTCTACTTGGTCCCAAAGGTTGACAGGTGGTTACCAGGTAAATAGGAGCTGTGGAGCCCAGTGGAAAAACCATCCGTGTTTGTTAGTTTACAGCAGTGGAGGAGCGGGTCTGTTGGAGCATGGAGCTGAAGGACTCCAAAGTCCCCCAAGGGACCTTGGTTAGGTTAGGGAGCAGGTTGGTTAGGGAGCTGGAAACTGGGACTCTGAGAACTAGGATTTCTTTTGTAAGAGTTTTTCAATGGCAGTGACCTCATCAGATTAGGTTAAAAATAGCTCTGCTGGCAAGGAGGCTGGATCCAGAGGCAGAAAAGCAATGCTGAGAGATGTGCTGCCTGTTCCTGGTGGGGGAGCAGACCAGGCTAGGTGGAGGCCCTGGGGAGGAGCTGCAGGCCCGCGCCGCCCCCTCCGCGATGACCCTGCAGAGCTCACGGGTGTGAAACCACAAAGACCCACAGTTAATATGGGGGTTTCCACAGTTAATATGGGGTGCTGGGGACCCAGGCATGGAAGAAACAAATGATGCTAAAAGCATAGGCCCAGAACAGGAAACTACGACCAGCCTGGGAGCTGGAGGGAGAGGAGAGGCAGGAAGGAGGAAGGCACAGAACCTCAGCAGCTCCCCTAGTGCTCGCCCTCCAGCGCCACAGTGGGTGGAGTCTCCATATGCAGCCTCCCAGTCCTGCAGTTCAGGGCACAGGGCACAGGGCACAGGGCAGAGCCGGTGACCCTGGGCCACAGAGCAGGCTGCCCTCATTAAATAGAGATGACAGGGGAGAGGGGGGTCAGGTGTGCCTTCTGGGCATGTGGCAGAGGCCAAGAGAAGACCTCTTTAGGAAGGAGCTGAGCAGGGGAAGCCCTGGTGAAGATGGGAAGGAGAGGATGAGCAGCCATCAGTTAACCCTGGCACCCGGCACCATCTGCTCAACTCATCCTGCTGATGGGACCTGCTGCAGCTCCCTGCCTCTCTTCCCAGGCCCAGTAGGATGACACCTTTAATAGGGGAGTGTGCTTCAGGATGCCGCTGAATTTTCCAATTCCTGATAGAGGCTAGTGCCAGACGTTTCTTAACTAGACCTAAGGACCATTGTCCTCACCTTAGCCACGCAGCCTTGTGCTGTGCTATATGAGTTCATAGCTCTCCAGGGTAGAGGACAAGAGGCCAACATTCAGTCTGTGTGTGGCCGCCAAGTCCCCTCTATTTCAGACAGCTGAACAAATACAGCCGCACAGCAGACCAAGTTGGCAAGGTTAAGAGCACGCCCTGTGTTAGGAAAGCCTGGGGAGGGGGATATTTGAAAACCAGACTTTAAATGGTACGTGCTCTTGCGCAGACACCATTCCCTCATTCTGGAGCACATAAATTTCCCAGCATTTGACCATATTCAGCCACATTAGTGCCGAAGACTTGAACAGCCTGGTGCTGCCACCTCCAACCCACTCTGCCACTGCCAACAGGGAGCACTTCCTATCACAGCTTCCAACCTGCTGCTCCTTGCTCAGCTCCAAGGCCTGCATTGGCTGCTGGCTACCACCAGCATTAGGAATTGCCTTCTACCCAGGGCTTTATATGTTTGTTCTTCTGACACAAGTAGTGCACAGACTCACCTGCTTGCCAGCCTGTGTGCTGACCTGCAACCCAGCCCCTAGATGTTACAGCCTTCACGACCCACTTGCACACCATCTTCTTCTTGGTGTTTCATGGCCCCAGGTTCCTATACTGCTTGGAAGCTAATGCAGTATCATGCTTGGCCACATACAGGTGACTGTGCCAGGAGTCCTTGTCCTCTCCTGTCCCTACGTTACTGCCTGCAGCCAGAGGGCCCCGAGCCTGGAGCCCGCGCGGCATAGGTTCCTTGCCTCTGCACGCTCTGCCTTAAAGCATCAGAGTGAGGCCCCGGGCATCTCCACTGGACGGGTGGCCTCTGGCAAAAGTGCGCCGAGGGTGCAGGGCGAGGCCACCATTGACAGCAAGCCTGGCAGTGGTCCCTCTGTCAATGTGAATTTCCCAAAGTTTGCTTAGGGAACATTTCAGCCCTCAAGTCCCCCTCCCCCCAAAAAATGTTCTGCCAAGTGTTTGGATTCCTTGGAACTGTAAAGCGTAGCACATGCCCAGCATCCTCTGGGGCTGAGGATGAAACCCTGCGAAGTTCTAGGTTAAAAAGTTAAATGACTGTTGAATACAGGTGGCAGAGGACCAAGCCACGAACACATGCGGGCACTTCTCCATCTTATTTACGGGACTGAAGCTCGGGGGGGGGGGGGCGCCTGTGTCTTGGGCCTCAAGTGTTTTCTCAAGGACCTCTGTGCCATGGGAGGTGACGGGTGGCAGGCCGGCTGCCACCTGCAGACCCAAGGAGTAGGGCCGCAGAAGCCAGGTCAAACAGCAGGGCTGCTATTAAAGACTTCCCAGGTGCTATTCTTTTCCTCAAAATAAAAGTAAATGAAAATAAATGCCCTGTGCAGAACAGCGCAGGAAGTGGGGCGCAGTGAGGCTTCTGGGGGAGGCGTCCTCACGGAGTCATCCTTTTCAAATGTGTGTTTAGCAGTCCTGGCTTGACAGATTAAATTGCAGACATTACACACTGATCATTAAAGCTTATGTGTAATTAGCTTAATTAGACACAAACCACGCAAGATGTCCCGAATAACTCCAGCTCTGTGTTTTCCAGTTCTTCCCGCAAAGGCCGCATTCCGCCAACCCTGCCTGCGTGACTCCCCACGGCACCGTTCTGCACCAGACCCTGGATTTCGACGAGTTCATCCCCCCGCTGCCGCCTCCACCCTATTACCCTCCAGAGTATACCTGTACTCCCTCGGCTGAGGTCCCCAGGTTGGTCTGCCTGGGGCGCCCCTGGCGTGTGCTGTGTCCCAGGAGCCAGGATAAGCAGTGACTTTGAGGGGGGGGCATTGAGATGGCCTTCATGGGACAGGTTGGGAAGAGCGCCCAGACTGCGCAGGAAAGCGCACTTCATGGGAGGCATGGAAGGTGGCAGCAAGGACAGGGGCTTCAAATAGAAGGGTTCCTCTAGCACCCTTGCAGGGGCAGCTCAAAGGAAGCGCGGGCAGACGAGCAGCTGGACCGTGTTCCCGGGATACACAGTCAGCTACGAAGTGACAGTCATTTAGAGAACATGTCACATTTCATTCAAGATATTTCATCAGCTCTATGATTATTGTAATTTAAGTGGACAGGGTCATAGATTTTATTGAAAATGTGGACATCTTTCCAGAACAAAAGCAAAACCTAAAATTGCCCAGCAAGTGAGGCTTTTATTTCTCAAACATGATCAGTTTTGGATGACAGGAAAGCCTGACAACAGATGTTCTGATTGCTTTGAGAGAAACGTGAGTACTCAGGCAGCGTCCTGAGGCCACGGCAGCATGACCAACAGTTCTTCTGCCTTGCCAGGGGCCTCCACCTGGACTTTGCTGCCTCCCCATTCAGCACTTTGTACGATGTCACCATCAACAGCCCAGGCATTCTGTACCCTGCGGAGCTCCCGCCGCCCTACGAGGCCGTAGTGGGCCAGACTCCAACCAGCCAGGTGAGGTCGGGGCCCCAGACAGGCCAGTGCCTGTGGCTGCCATGTCCCGAGACCCACTGAGTCCATCTATATTAGTGGAAGCCTTCAGGATCTTGGTGGCCTTAGTCACTTTCTTCATCTCTGAGAGGTAGTGCCAAGCATTCCGACTTAAAGGAGGAGAAGTTTATTTTAGCCCAGAGGGACTGGAGCAGAGGAAAGCTGGTCGGGCCATGGTGGCCAGGAGGCAGAGGGGGTGTTTTATCTTCCAGGCCACGCCCCCAGTGGCCTGCCTCTTTAGACCATACCCTCCACCTCCTTCACCTCCTCTCAGCAAGTCCGCAAGGACCCCCACCCCATGATCAAGTCGCCTTCCCAGACCTCTGCCTCCCAGTGCCTGAGAGCTTCAGGGGTTGTTGTTGAGGGGTCGTTGTTGATTACAAGTGTAACAGGAGTCTCGGGCCTGGCAGGATGGCACCTGCTTAGAAAAGCCTAGGCAGCTGCAGGGACCACGGTTCGATCCCCGGCACCACATGCTGTTCCAGCCCTGCCCTCAGGGCAGGCTGAGCCAGCCATAAAAATAAATAAATAAATAAATAAATAAATAAAAGGAGTCTCATTAGCCTGCTCTGTAGAGGAAACAATGGTGTCAAAGAGCAGGACCTGCAGATTCCAACCCAGGCCCAGGGGACCCCAACTGGAGCCTTCTCTTGAGCTACCTGACTCTGTCACTGTGGCCACATTTCACAACTCAGATACGTGTGAGCTCCATCTGGGCTGCTGTGTCTGGGCCTGGGAGAGGATCTGGGACAGGGTCTAGCCCCTGGTCAGGATCCCACCCCTATGGATCCAGAATCCAGGCTGCATTCCACTGCCCATCACAGTCCACTGTGCAGCATCCAAGAAGTTGTAGAGCCCCTGGTCCAAGGCCAGGAGGCTACAGGCCAGGGAGGTACCTCCCTGCCACGTACTTGGAGCCATCTCTGAGGTGGGCATGCCAGGCCCCTCATAGTACCCCATGAATGCCAAGCAATTGGAGTATGTTTGAGAAGCCTCAGTTTCTTCATCTGTAAAGTGGGGATCATGACAGTACCAGAGTCATAGAATGGGACGTGGACCATAGTACGTACTGACCCCATTATGTCGCTAATCCTTTTGCAGGGCAGCATTTCCAAACTTGTTATCATCATTGTTATTTTCCTTATGGAGTTGGATCAACACCAGCCAGGATAGGAAGCTGGGACACCGGGTCGAACAGCACCTGAATACAGGTCTGGTGCCAGGGAAGCCTGGGAGGCTACAGGAGGCCACAGGAAGTAGGACAGGGCGGGGCAGCAAAGTGGGAGTCAGCGGGGCTGTGCTGAGCACAGCTCTGGGCACAGGCAAAGGTGGTGGGAAAGCTGCCTAGGTGCATCCGGCGGGCAGCCTCAAACACATCCAGCCCTGGGCTTCTCTGTAGCCACAGAGTCTCTGACTAGACAGGTGTCCCTCTCCTGCTTGCCAGTGGTCAGACCAGGCCAGCCACCCACCATCCTATATACTCCTAAGGCACAGACCTCCTGGGATCAGCTATAGCTCTCATTCCTGCCCCCTGGATATCCTGGGGACCCATAGAATGCAAGGCAATGCCTTATGCCAGCCCCTGACAAGGACACTGACTCTGAGGAACCTCTGTGGGTAGCAAAGTATCTTCCTGTTGGCTGTGCCCCCTCAGACTCACAAGCCTCGAGGACAGGGACATCTGTGGAGACAGATCCCACCTGCAGGCCAGGCAGAGGGAGAGAGCAGGAAAAAAAAACTGTGCCCACTCTGCACCCAACAGCAATGTGGTAGTGGGTTCAGACCCCGTCAGACTCAGTGGGTCCTAAGAGGAAATGTGTGTCACAGGGACTGTCCTTCAGGGTGGCCTCTAGAAGCTGGCTTAGCCCCAGGCCCCCCCATGGACACTGAACCCACCCCCCCAGACCAAGTTGATGGTGCCCATGCAGTTCCTAGGGGCCGCATAGCAGGTGTGGGCTGCATGCACAGCCTCTGACTGGCTAAGGGCCTCATCTTTTTCTATGTGCATAGTAGAAACAGCTGTCTGGGAGCTGTCTGGGAGAAAGATCTTTATTAAGGGAGCAAAGTGTGACCCTGAATTTCATTTCTATATGTCAGTAAAGGAAATTCTCTGGGATTTTTTAAAAAGCTGAACAGACCTCCGGTTTCCTGATGTGGCTTATCTTTCTTTTATAATAACAATTTAAGTCAGTATTATCATCAGGGCCATTGGCTGTGCTAAGCCTTCAGTGCTCTGTTTGGCACTAGTTAGGGACACCTGGCCTGTACTGGGGGCTTCTAGGGAGTATCCAGACCAGGAAGCTGGAGAAAAGGGGCTGCATGGTGGTGGTGGGGGGGGGGACACCTGCCACTGGGAGAGGGAAAACCTGTGCAGAAACTCAGGAAGGGAGGAAGGGAGAGAATGACTATCCAGGAAATAGAAGACATATCAGGATGGATATCCGATGAGCGACTGGTGGAGGTAACCTGTCCGGGTGTGACCCATTGGATCCCAAGGTCATCAGAGTAGCTGAGTGGGCTTCTCCTGGGCAGTAGGATCTGTCCTTTGGGAGGTCAGAGGAGGCAAGGTTAACCACAGAGGCAGTCACGTAGGCCTGGAAACCCTGAGGGGCAGCAGAAGGAGGGAGGCCCAAAGAAGGATCGCTGTCTGTGCTGCAGGATTCAGAGCACTGGGTCAGACTCCCAGAAAGCCTGGAGTTGCAGGAGCCCACAGTTCTGACAAGAAGGGATCAAAGCAGGGCTGCCCAGAAGCTGTGAAGGCCTGGGCCGCATACGTTGCTGAGGAGAGGCAGCTGGTGGCTTCAGCAAGCGTAGCTTAGAGGGGATGCAGGGCAGGAGCCCACCTGCACTCTGCAGAGGACAGGACAGGACATGGGGCAGCATAGCAGGTGTGGGCAGTGAGTCTTAGCTTCTGGTGCAGACCTGATCACCAAGGACCTGCCACCAAATCCCCGTGGCTAGGCCTGCCCACTTCTGGGGTTTCCAAGTCAGAGTTTACTGGGGCAGGAGAGCAGGCTAAGAATTTGCATTCCAAAGCCTGTGCTACTGCAGGGACCTGTGCTGACATCTGCACTCAGTCCCTGGAAGATGCATAGTAAAGAGGAGAGAAGATGGGTGGTCACTGGAGAATGTTTCAAGGACTTTAGGACATGGAAGGACCCAGAGGACAGAGTGGCAGAGCCAGGTCAGGGGGCCTGGGAATACCAGAAGGCCCCGAGTATGTAACTGTCCTTTCCACCTGCCTTGGGGAGTGGAGGATGGCATGGCCACCTCCTGGCTCCTGCCACGCCTGCCTGTGCCTCTGTAGAATCCCAGCCCGACACCCCACTTCCCTGTCCTATATTGGTGAGCTGTCACTTCTGCGCCAGAAGAAACAGCTGGTGGAAGGAGTCATGACTCAGAGTCCTTCTCCACGCAGAGCCACAGATCCAGGAACACTGTGCCCCAAACCCTCTGTTTCCAGCCAGTCCTTCCTCCTAGAGCCCCACTTTTGGCTTTTCAAGGCCCTGGAATGCTGGCATGAGCTTCTGGGTCTAAGGGTGATTTACTGAACAACCCCCCCCCCACCCCCGCGCCTGTGCATGGAGGCAATTTTGATTTGTGTTTTATCACAATTTTACTCTTCCTCAGGAGAATAGAATTTACTGGAGGATAAAAATGCTGCTTATAAGAGCAACAGGACCCCGTTCTTAGGAACGACGAGTGCTCTGCCCTGAGATTCCCTTTGCGGTCCTTTGGAGCCGAGAGCTTTACAGTGAAAGCATTGTTTCACAGCAGCTCATGCCAGCTCAGAACCTCCAGCTCATGAGCATGCACACAAACACAGCCCAGACCAGCAGTCCGCCCTGCCTCTCCCAGGACCCAGGGGGCTGGGGGGCAGGGTAGCATCTGGTGATTAAGGGGTCTGCCTGGAGCCCACAGGCCAATTCTCTTGGACCCAGGCCTAGGAGCGCTTTTGAATCTCACAGATATCTCCAGGAGTCTGGAAGTCAATGAAACCCATTACCCCCGTGGAGGGATGCCAGCTGTCCCCTCCTCCGTGGTGGCTGCCTTCCCCCCCACTAGACAGGAAGAGCTGTCTTGATCCCAGCAGGAGCTGGCTCCCTGAGTGAGGCCAGAGGTTAATTGCTTCCCTTGTTAGGACAAATGCCACATAAATCACCTATCACCACTCATTTAGATAAAGAGGAAGGCAGAGCTCAGCTTGGAGAGAAGTCTAGAGAGAAGAGTGCTGTGTTGGCTCCAGATGGTGGCAGGAGATGGGCACTGGTGGAGAAGATCTGTATTTCTATTTCTGAGACAGGGCTTGTGTTGGTCAAGCTGGCCCTGACTGCCCTGGGCCGAGGCAACACTTGAAGCAGCCCACTGGATCCTGGGCTCACTGTGATCTCCAAGGCGACAGAACCACGAGTTGGGCAGAATCTTCTCTCTCTCATGGAACCAACAGTCTGGGGCTAGACAGGGACAGGAGAAAGACAGCTGAACTTCTCAGGGGCTTCAGGGGAAAAACTGTGCCCTGCAGCTGGGCAGAGGAGGTGCGCTCATGAGTGAGAGAGGTCATCGAGGTGCCAGGAGGTGCAGCAGCATCAGAGGGGACATCGGAGCTTTGCTGGGTGCTCCAGGTGCACGGAGTCACCAGGGTCATCTGAGTATGGACCTCTGTTACCTGAGTACCAGATCTTTGAGGAGTCCGGCACTTAGGCTGAATGATCCAGTGGTGCTTTGGGAATTCTATTTGGTAGTGGCTGGTAACAGAAGGAAATCTTCATGCAAGGCTAGAAGTCTTGTGAAGGGACATGGACATGGCGCAGCACACCAGCCTAGGCCCTACAAGTTATTATTCATGCATTCGATGGAAGTGTACACTTAAGTCAGTAATGGAAGCATCTTCAAAGATGGCCCTGCGCATCTAACTCACATTTTCTGTGACAGCTGAGTGATTGCCCCTCAGTAACAGCCTTTCCTAATTCTGGAACTAGATGGTTAACTTCCCCCAGGAGTGAGAAACTTATTACAGAACTAGGGCAGAATTTCTATGCAGAGTTAGCCAGGAAGCTCTCTAATAGAAGATAAAGAGTGATCTAGCTGATTTGCCTAATTGCCAATTGATCTTTCAATTACAGCGGTTGGTCAAAATAGCATATCTGAGGTCGGGAGTCCCAGGTGAACTTGCTTACACAGCCTCTCTTTTCAAAAGTCCCCTTCCTCCCTCCCTCTCCAAGGAGCTTTGTTTCTGAGCCTGTCTCATTGCGCTTGGATTCCAGCTCAGACTCCATGCTACAGATATTGTTCCATTCTTCCCTCCTCTGCGGCCTCTGGAGTTCATGATGGTGTGGTATACACAGAACGACCCCCTTGCCCACCACTTTTGAGATGCAGGAGAAGGCCAAATCTGAGGGTGATCTCGCCACCTGCTTGTGAAATGGGATAGATGTGCCCCGAGGAGCTGTCTCCTCTCGAAATCAAATATTCCAGCTCTGAAATCCAGGGAGCCAGAAGGAAGAGAGTGATGCTTCCACAAAACACAAAAGGAATCCAATTTCCTCCTGACCCTGTCCTACTGTGTTCTTGTGTTTCATTTATATTTATTACCAGAAGCCTTTTACCCCCAAGCAGCAGGTTTCTAAGTTGCTGCTTATTCTCCACCACCACCACCATCCCTGCCCCCCTCAAACAACAAGGAGAAGATTAGATATAGGAAGAGAGCTAGGAAATGCAGCAGACCTTCAGGGTGTTGTGATGTGGCGGAAGATTCTTGGCAGAGATTTGCAGAGTTGGTTATTGGCACATAGTGATTGCAGTGAAGAAAAAAGAGGTGAATGCTGGTGGTGGTGTGAATGCTTCCTGTCCTGGTTCCCTCCCCTGCAGTATGAAAGCATTATGGAAAGAAAATAGCAAGCACCTAGTGTGTTAGTGAAGAGAGTGAGGAGAGCCCCTGGCCCAAGCACAGGGAGCAGCTCACGCCCTTTGTGTTGGTTTCGGGGGGCTGCAGCCACCTGCCTCAGCACCAGCCTGGCTGGCAGAGGCCTGATGAAGAATATCAGCTATCTGACTGAAGCAGTGGGAGCCCGGGGAGGCAAAAATGTCATTACCTGGGCTGGACTCAGACCAAGCGGCAGGGGCCTCACTTTCCCCAGCCTCCTCCGGAGCTCATTATTTGCAAGCACGTCCCCAAAGCAATTGTGGAATAACACGAAGAATCCGAAATCGTTTTCTGAGCTAGCCCAGGGGTGCATGGCGGAACTCCGGTGATGTGTGGATAGTGTTCAGCTCGCCAAAGGACAGGGACAAAGATGCCCCGAAGCAGGGATGGAACAGGCGAGAACAGTGGGCGCTGAAGACAGGCAGGATGAGAACGGGCAGGAGATCCAGGGCCCCGCCTCTTCCCGTTGTGTTGCTGGAGGCCACCCTGTGTAGAACAGGAGCCACTGTGAGAGGAACGCGGCATATCCCCAGTGACTGTTGACTGGAAGCAACAGGCTTCACAGCTCCTCCTTCCACAGGACAGGAAGGCACTGGGCACAAGGCACTGCCATGTCTGTTGTGCTTCAGATGGGCACCACTCCATGCAGACCTGCAGGCTAAACTCCACATTGGGCAAGAACTCCCTCCCACCACCTACCCACCCCCGAGAAAGACCAAGAGGAAGTGGCACAAATGTGCTTGAGAGAATTTGGGAGCTCATTCTCAGGCTGTGCCCATTCATCAGCTGCCTGTTCTGTGTGCAAACGACGCTGGTGTGACGCTCTCGGGTCACGTGACCATTTGCCCATAATGGTCTTATTCTTCCAGGAGTGGAAACAAGGTTGAAAGAGCGCATGGGAGAAGGGGTGAAAGTGAAGACTGGCTGTGCTGTGTTCCTCTTTGTGGCCTTGCCCGGTGCCCAGGGGTGCTTAGCAGAGCAGGCTCAGCACGTGCCATGGCTGTGGAAGGCACTTTGATCACAGGAGCACAGAGAAATGCACTTTGACCTTGGCAAGGGTGCCTTCTACTCCTCCACTCTAACTGAATGGAGAATAGAGGAAATGTACATGTGTGTCTTAGAGCTTCTTCCTCAAAGATGAGCTTTACAACCAGCCTGTCCAGTAGTCATCTTGTTATCCACACAGGATTTGTCTCAGGACTCCCTGGGGCACCCATATCTGCAGGCACTTAGATCCCTGCTATAGTGTTGTATGCTATTTATATGGGGTAGGATGCAGGCCCCGTTCCGCATCTTTCAGTTATCCCTAGTTTACCTACAGCAACCTTCATTCGTGTGGAGTCAGCATAGTACGAGGTACATGGAAATTTAAGTTTCGCTTTTTAGAACTATCTGGAATTTCCCCTCAAAATTTTTCAATCTGTAGCTGGCCAATTGGATGGAATGTGAGGATCTCCAGGGCCAAGTGCACTCTGGGAGCTGCTATGACGTTCCTGGGCCTGGGTGATCCACCCTGACGTTTTCTGTTGCTTGCTGCAGGTGACAAGTATGGACCACCAGGTGGCCGAGCCCAGCTCTGGGGACCCAGCCACCACTGCTGGCTTCAGCACACCAGGTAACTGTATTTCCCCCTGGATTTGAAGCAGCAAGTTTATAATTTTTAAGAATGTTCCTTTCCTCCCTGCTTGCAATGCCAGGAGACTCCAGCTATCTCTGGGGGAGGGGCTTCCCTCTGTCCTCTCTGTGCCTTTCTTTCTCACTTCAGGGATATGGATTTAAATAAAAACCACTACTAAATTTGTAGCCCGCCCTCTCAGGAGCAGACATCCCATATCCTGAGAGTCCCAGATTTACAATGGTTTGACTTACACTTGTGTATTCCAAGGGCCCTCAGTACAAGCTATGCTTTCAATTACAAATTTTGATCTTTTCAGCAAATCACAAGTTCCATATTTCATTATCAAGTAAGCTTTGGGTAGTACTGTAGGCTAATAGTTAAGTGTTCTGAGCACGTTTAAGGTGGGCTGGACTAGGTATAGTGAGTGTATTCATAATCTAACCATGTTTACAACTCAGGATGAGCTCACCAGGCTGCTACCTGTTGTTGTGGCAGGCCCCTGTCTATTACCTCTGTCCTAGAAATGGTGTGGGCTGGGTTGGGGGCTTCTGAGGGAAAAGCAAAGCCGGAAGCCATGTGTTTGGAAGTAGTGACAGATCTGCAAGGGCAGGGTACTATGTTGGGAGCCACAGCAGCACTGGGAGTGGGGGATGGTCTGAGGCACAGGGAAAACAGATGACCTCAGCGGCAGAGGCAGCAAACAGGCAGGGGCTGGACATTCCCAGAGAGCCACTTTCTTGGGGCCCCCAGGTGGGACTGCGGGGCAGCTCTTTCAGTGTCTGCAGCCAGATGACTCATGGCATCCCACAGTAGACCATGAGTTCAGGCCCAGTCTGTCTGTCCTTCCCCTCATTCATGGCCAACACCATGGCTGATTCATGGAAACAGGAGGAGGCCAGCCTTTTAGGAGGCTACCCGAGGGCTACAGGAAGCATGGGTCCCTGCAGGTATGGGATTCACAGGTAGCCTTGTCTTTCCCCTGGTCACTCCAAGGACACATTGTAAGATCCCCTGGAGGTGGTATTCCATGACTTTCCAGGGTTTTCTCTGTGGCCCAGCTTCCCACCACAGTGTGACCACACCATCTCTGCTGGCCACGAGACACCTGATAATTGCACATTCTTAGAGGAAACATGATTAGAAAGGCACAGCTGGGGGCCACTGGAGGCCCGTTGTCTCCTGCCTTAGGTCAGGTAGAGATGGGCCTTGGAACCTGGGGCATTCTTCCTCCACAGCCAGGCTGGACCCTCACCCTGCCTAGGATCTGGGCAATATATCCTGCCACTTGACCCAGATATAAGGGGTACTCTCAGCACCAGACTCCATGGGAGGTGCCCAGCTCAAGAATCTATTGGAATCACTCATAGGGGCTCACAGAAGAGCATGCCCAGCAGGTTTAACTACAGGAAAGGTACCTCTCAGCCAGGTGTTACTGCCTCCCAGGGTAGTTGAGGAAGAGTTGTGTGTTTGCTCACTTTGATTGTTGGGTCCTGCAAATATCCTTTTGCTCTAGGCCATTTCTTGCTTGTTCTTAGTTAAAAACCAGTGTTCATAATTGTATGCATTCATTTCTGGATTCTCTGCACTGTTCCCTGGATCTGTCTGTATGTCCCTCTGCCAACACTATATCGCCTTTGTAACCTTAGCTCAGAACTGAGCCACAACATCTAGAAGAAAATGTCCCCCAATTTATCCTTCAAGACTGATACAGCTGTTCAGGACCTGTGCATTTCCTTGTACATTTTAGAGCCAAATTACCTGTATCTTCAGAAATCCTGGCAGGAATTTTAGTAAGAACTTCATTAAACCTATAGTAAGAGCTGCAGTTTAGAGGGAACTGATGCCTTTTCTATGCTAGGCTGTCAGGTGCATGAGCAAGTATGTCTCTGCATTCACAGGAGTGTAGTCGTTCTCACTATTGTTTGCAGCATACACACCCTGTCCATGTTTCCTTAGCTATATGGTCATCCCCCAGTATCTGTGAGCATTAGTTCTAGGGCCTTCTTAGATACCAAAACCCAAGGATGCACAAGTCCTTCAAGTACTTACATAGAACAGTATGGCACAGTACTTACATAGAACCTATGCACATCTTCTCATATACTTTACGTCATCACTAGCTACTAACCAAATGCAAGTAGGGCTCTGTGCATACTGTTGTACTGTGTTGTGTAGGTATGAAAAAGAAAGGTCTGTATAGGTTCTGGGCTGACATGGTATTTTTATTATTATTATTATTATTATTATTATTATTATTATTATTATTATTAGCAACATGTAGTTGGTTGCATCCATGTGATGTGGAACCCAAGGATACAGAGGGCTGGTCACACACTTGAGTATTTCATTTTCTTCCAAGCAATTGCCAGTAGTATTGCTTTTAAATTTCTCTTTCTCGTGTGGTCACTGTTGGTCTGTGACTTGACTGCATGAAAAAGATCTGACTTGTGTGTCGATCACATGTCTTGCTACCTTGCTGAATTTAGTTCTAGTTATATATATATATATATATATATATATATATATATATATATTTTTTTTTTTTTTTTTTTTTTTTGTAAACTCTGGTTTTTCATTTTTAAGAAAAACAGAAGAGAGTTAAGAACTGTATGTTGGCAACACCATAGGGAAGCCACTACCTCTGATTCCAACTGGTATTTTATGAATACCCTACCATGTTTGCAGCGCTTTACCCAAAATATTGTTTTTCCAGAATGGTTCACCCAGTGGTGGCGAATCTATGGCACGTGTGCCACGGGAGGCTGTTTGTATGGCTGAAAGGTTTGCTATCACTGGGCTGTGGTGGTTTCACTCTTGGCACTGCCCCAGGGGAGTGTTGCAAACAAAACCCTGCAAAGGAAGGTGGCTGTTTGCATTTTCATACAGTGAAACCCAGAGGAACAATGAAGTCCATGAATAAGAGTTTGCAAAGCATGTTGTACATGCTAAACACATTATTGTACATTAATTCCAAAAATGCTTGTGAGCAATTGGAAACCCATTAGGATTATGACTGTTATAAAAGCAAGCACACACACACACACAAATAAATAAATAAATAAATAAATACATAAAATAAAAGCAAGCACACAACACAACCCCAAGAGTGGGCAAATATCAGTCCCTGGTTTTCAACTGGGAACTATTCTGTGTCATGATAATTTTGTAAGTTTCTAATTCCTTCTGTATATATATATATACTCAGCATTAAGTCACTTTTGTCTATCCAGGACTCTTTCCCTGAGGAACACAGCCATTGGATAATCACTGATGTTAAGAGGACTGGGACCAAGAGGAATCAGCAGGCATAAAAATTAGTCCAACACTTCTGATACACTACTGCATAGTACCCCTGAGTAACCGATAGAATCTACATAGGGCTAATAAACACAACTCTCGAGTTTGATTTTTTTTTTCTCTCTGATACTGAAGATGGAATCTATGGCCTTCACATTGAATTGCAACCCTGGCCCTTTTTACAAATGTCTATTTTGGGACAAGGTCTCACAAAGTCATTAAGTTGCCTAGCCTGGGCTGACACTTCCAAGTCTCCTGCCACAGCCTCCAGAGCACTAGATCACAGGTGTGTGTCACCAGGCCCAGCTTATAATGATATGACAATGCTTGTTTCCTTTCTACATGATCTTTTGATCACTTGCCCATTTGTGTCCTTGAATAAATTCTCCAAAGTAAAATTTTGGAGCCCAAAGGAGTAATTTAAGCCAGGCGTGGTGCTGTATGCCTGAATTCCTAGCACTCAAGAAGCTAAGGCAATCTGAGACAAGCCTGGGCTACAAAGTGAGCTCATAGCATACCAAGACCCTAAACTGCATAGTAAGACCCTGTCTCAAAAAGACAAAAAAAAAAAAAAAAAAAGAACAGTTTAGATTTTAACATATTGGGCACATTGCATTCTGGGAAGACCATATTACTAGTTTGTAACTGCAACAACAGCACAAGAGGCCCCAGGACATTGTCCTTTCTGACGACCTTCGCCATCCTTTAGGTGAACGACCCACAGTCCTGCGTTTCAGCAACACTTTCCATGTCTACTGTCTATGTGCAGGCCCAGGTTTGATTTTGTTTTTAATCTTGCATGGTTTGGGATTTTTTTCTTGTAGATTTAATAAGAAAACATATCTGCTAACAGAAACAAGAAAGAATGTGTAAAGCTAACACCTTTCCTGTTTATGACACATGTACTTCCTTAGGTTCTTCTGTGCTTTCCCTCTCATTAATGCCTTATTTCAGACCGGCCAAATAGCTCAGTGGATTAAAGCACCTACAAGTAGGTGCAGGGGCCAGGGATTTGATCTCCTAATCTGCCGTGCCGGTCCCGCCCCAGGGGCGCGCTGAGACAGCAATTGAGACTAGGTGAGGTGGTGCATGCCTGTAATCTCAGCTCTTTGGAGGCTGTAAACAGGTGGATCACTACAAATCTGATCTAGTAGTGAGATGCTGAACACTCTGTGGACACTTCCCTAAAAACTAAAAAAAAAAAATTTAAAAAGCCTTATTTCACACACAAGTATACAATTTTTGTTGTCAGCTTTTAAAACTTTTCCTTTAAGGTTTCTCTCATGTTTACAAAGTTTCTAATGTTATAGGATTAGTTCCATGTTTTTCTCCTACTATTTTTGTAATATCTTTAAAAAGGGTTTAATCTTTCTAAATTTGTTCTATGGTTGTTCTTGCCTTTTCTTTTTGTATGCAATGTGTAGGATGTTTTTATCTTTTCCTGTTTTCCCAAATGGATGATTGACTGCCCCCAACTGTTTATCAAGGAGGGCGGAGTGGGCTGAGCTGTCCCTCCTCAGGAGGGCTGTGTGACCCCTTCCTGCCTCTTGAAGCACATAGACTTGGCTGTGGAATGGGAGTCGCTGGGGCCGTCCTGGAGGTGGATAGTGAGGATGGAGTGCAAGGTGGCCCAGAAAGCCTTGGCATGGAGCCGGGGACATACAAAGGCCACCCTCAGGCTCCTGGTAGGTTCCCCAGAAATAGATCCAGGGAACTTTGAAATCTCCAGGAGGAGCTACAGCTGCTGTGATTCTAACCAGGGGACCCCCTGCAGGCCATGTGCCTTGTAGTATGCACTCCAGCATGAGAGGGAGCCTTGAGGGTGGCTGGGCATGAACTGTGAGGCCCAGCTTCTTGGCACAGCATGCATCCAGGGCCCTAGAGATCAGAGGCCTGATCTCTGCTCCATTGCCTATGGTGCCAGGCTCACAGTGGTGAGGGGCAGAGGCCAGGGCAGAGGCCAGACCCAACCAGCATCACTGGCCAAGAGTGCCAGGGCTTACTGTTGAGTGGGTATCTCATTACCATGGAGGGACCTGACCCAATCTGGGTGGCCAGGCCAGGTCCACCACCACTTCTGATCTATGGGTCTGGGGTCTAACTTCTGGTTCCCTCCCTTCCCTGTCCTCCCCCTACTCTCTCCCTACACTGAAGTGCTGGGAGGTAACTCAGAGACTCATGCATGCTAGGCAAGTGCTGCACCACAGAGTTTCAGCCCTGGCCCATGGTTGGCATTTCTGACTTGCTCCCAGGCAAGGTTCATACTATGGGCCCTGGGGCCCTTTCTGAGAACTAAGGCAGGAATAGTAGGGTGGACTTATCCCCTCTGCCTGTCTTAGAGGCTGTGCTCCAGACTCTGCCCGGTGCAGGCCAATTCGCAGTCCCCCAGGATCTAAGTGGGATATGCAGTAGTTCATCAGGAGTACATGGGACCGCAGCATTGGATCTCTCATTTCCGATCTCCTGGAGCAAGAAATGACTCTGTACCTCCCACCCCTTTCCCGGCATGATTTTTGGAAGACTGCTTGGTGTCCTCAGCAACGAACACCACGGAGCCACATTTGACAACCTGTTTCCATGTTTCTGTGCTCCAGAGATTTTAATGTGTTTAGGTTTGGAGTTTGTAGAGTGGGTGCTGTCCCTCTGTCATAGGTGGCCTTATGGTCATGGGTGCTAATACTCAGCCCATTTTCCTGCAGCTCCAGTCAGTAGCCCAAGCCTTGCAACCTCAGAGGGTGCGACCTCATTGGGCCTGAGTCACTCATCCCCTGCCGGCGCTGCAGTCACCCCACCACCCCTTCCACCTGCCCCAAGCTCTCACCACCATGTGTCCCTGGAGGCGACAGATACGAGCATACAAGCACGAGCCAGTCCTGGGCGTGTGGCCCGTTCCGCCAGTGACCCCGTCTCCTGCACATCCAGCGAGGCAGGTATGGATGACTGAGATCACCTGTGTTTTCAGGGTACACAGCCTGTGCTGGATAGTGAAGGTGTAACAGTGACCTCTGAGAGTTGAAGCCCAGTGCTGAGAGAACCTGAGGAACGTGGTCCGGCTGCTGAAGGGAGGCGGGAGGTGGGTGGCCTGGGGTCAGGGAGCCACTGTGGTCCCACTGTAATCTTGCTCTCAGGAGGAAAATGCAAGAACTTAGGCTGATGAGAGCCAAGGCGAGCCAGCCAGCCCCAGACACCAGCTATGAGTGCAGTGTGCGTGCACTGCAGAGACCCTGAGGAGCCAGGGTCAGGCCAGGGCAGCTGGCCACAGACACTGCCTGAGGAGGTGGGGCTTCTTCTTCTACCCTAGTCGGGTGCAGGCCTGGTGTGCTCCACACAGAGCTCCTGGCACCACCACAGTTTGCTACTTGGCCTGCAGAGTGTGAGGACCTCTCTGTGTGACTGTGCCAAGTAGGCACAGGGCCTGGCACCAATGTCGCTATGGCCAGCAGCCCAGGACTTTGCCTTTTACACCAGCTTCCTCGGGAATCTTTGGCACCACACCCTGGGGTTGGAGAACCCACATCCTTCTCTGCTACAGGTGTGTGAAACTCGCAGTGGAGTAGGGGAGTTGCACAACTGCTGCCAGTAAGACTGGTGGGCCTAGGGCCAGCGAGATAGCTCCGCAGACTGATCACCTCCTTAGGAAGTGCAGGGATCAGGGTTCAATCCCTGGCACCACACACAACACTGGCCCTGCCCCAGGCTTCTGAGCCAGTAACAGAGACAGGACAGGGTGGTGCACACCTGTAATCCTCCTACCAAGGAGGTTGAAAACAGGAGGATCACTATGAGTTTGAACTGTGTAGTGAGACCTTGTACCAAATACATAAAAAGAAAAGACTGGTGGGCCTGTCGCCATGGTCCCGCCACACATTTTCATAAAGTAGATGGGAAAGAGCCCCAAAGGCCTAGGGGGTACCTGCACAGTTGGACCTCCTTGGTCTTGCCCAGCTAAATCTGAAATAGCCAAGCCCAACTGTGCCAGGGTAGGATGGAACCCCTGTCAGGAGCCAGGACCCTACCACAGTCAATGCCTGGAAGCATCCTCTAGTTAAAATATCAAGTTTCTCACCTGAGCTTTGGGCTCTATTCTCTCCCCCACCCCACCCCTCTCCCCTCGTAGCCTTCCCTGTCCCCCTGGTGGTGGCCCAGGGATGGGTATGAAGGATGAGGATGTGTCCACCCGTTCCCCTCCTACATCCTCAGCACCAGCCACTGTGTTTGTCTCCTTGGGGCCAGATCAGGCCGTTACAAGCCTGCATGAGGAAGCCCTGGAAAACCTCCGACTAGGAGGATGTTCTGATGCCAGACCTTGGCCTGGGGCGAGGCACAGGCCTGTGACAATCCCCAGGGACGCGACTGGGTCCTAACCAGCTGCAGGCCTGTCCCTTTCTATCTGCAGGGGAGTTTGCCTCTGCTTATCTGGCATCAGAAATGTGCAACTCAGCCTCAGACAAGTGGGGAGAACTGTCTCGCAGTTCCTGCCCCCCTTTTGTTTGTTGACTGAATTCTCTTCTGGGTCAGGTGATGCCTCTTCACACCCTACTTTGTGCAGCCAAGACTTTGAAATGAAACTGTCTCGAGCCACTATGGGGACAGGTGAGGCTTTGACAGGCCCTTGCTATGAGGTGGTGGGACTGTGACCCTCGGTGTGAGCTTCTCCCACTCATGCAAATGCAAGTTCCAGGCACCCTGTGCAGTCAAATCAGAGGATGTAGTGTGCTCACCCTACAGAAGTCCGCTTATTTCTCTCTGGTAATGAGAGCTGGTCGGGGATGGATTGGCCCCATGCTTTTGATGCTGGCTGTTAAATTCTGAGCTTGCACAGTGCCTTCCCAGAGTCCAGAACAGACCACCTAGAATGCCTCCACTGTACGTGGCTCAGGACAGGCTTGGGGCAAACTGGGCCTCGGTGTGCTCCGTGCTACCCAGGCTGCATGGAGCTGACCCCCGTCAAGGTGTCATCTGACCAGTGCTCATTCTCAGGATGATGCAGAGCCATGTCCCGGCTCCTGGCCTAGTGGGCACTGGGGACAGGACACCAATTGGTAGCTACTGCCCGCACCTACTGAGGTGGAAGAAGCGCTGGTTGGAAGGCAGATCTTGATTCTGCTCCAACCAGCAAACAACCACAGAGGAACAAAGGTCACGGGTGTGGCAAAGCCTGCAATGGCTGCTAGCTCAAAAATTCTGGCAGGAGGTGAACACAAGGCAGGCCCCCACCCAGTGCTAGCCCTCTACTCCAGCCCACCTGGCATCTAGCCCCACGCCCATACCCGGTCCCTCTGCTCTCAGAGGCTGCAGCCCCTATAAGGTGAAAACCAGAATTCTGGGCTGAGACGGGACACAAAAAAATGGGCTATCCCCAGGGGCCCACCCAGAACCTTGGAAAGCCTGGCAGAAAGCCTGTTATCCACAAGCTGCTGCTTCCTAGAGAGCTTCTTTCCAGCTGCCTTTGGTTGCACTTGGTCTCCAGTTATTCTCAAACTGCATCTCTCCCTTGATTTACAGTTTCTGTGTCGCACTCTGCCATGGCTGCCTGCCAGCACCAGCTCCCACCCCCCAGGGACCCTGAAACCTGGAAAACCAAGCAAGACACAGAGCCTGGGGCCTTACAGGCGGTCTCCAAAGAACGGCCCTGCTCATTGGTGGACAGCAAGGCCTACGCAGACACCAGGGTTTTGGTGGCTAAATTTTTGGAACACTCGCACTGTGCCCTCCCTCCTGAGGTGCAGCACGTGGTGGGCACCATGCACTCGGGCGTCCCCTCTGAGGACTGCCCGGCAGAGGAGGCCAGCTTTGGTGCTGGAGTTGTGGACCAGCTGTGAAGCAGCCCCAGGGGTGAACGTGGACACTGACAGGCCTGGCTCCTTGCATGGGCAGTGGTCACCAGAAGATGGGGAGGGGCCTTCAGCACGGTGTGGCAGAGGACAAGCAGGGAACACCCAGGAGGCTCTTAGGGTAGCACAGGGGCAGAAGTGCTAGTCTTGAGGCTGCTCCAATTGTCGTCTTCTTGGGGATTACAGCTGCTACTTACTCCAGTGATCTGGGAAGAGGTTGCTCTGGTGTCCTTAGAGAACAGGTTCACCCGGCATCTTAAACTACCTGGTGTGACCTGAATGCCAGTGCAGGTGCAGGTGACACCTCTGTAACCTAGACACTGCGTATCTTCTGAGTCAGGGCCACAAAAGGAGGATTCTCCTTCGTCTGCAGTCCAGTTGGATGTTAGCACTTAGAAGGACAGCATGGAGTAACGGGGCCATTCTCCCACAGGGTTTACGTCTCTCTAAATGAAACCTTATTGCGTGCTGACCTGTTACTTCCTTTAAAAGGAAATAGATCATTTTAGCACAGAGGCAGCCTGGGCCTTGCTTTTTAGCCCCCGGGTGACAGGGCTGCTCTGCAAACAGGTCTACAACAGGGAGGCCCCATGGTCCAGCCCCTCCTGGGACTGAGGCTGGTGTCATAACGGCTCTGAGGGACCTACCAACCTCCCGTCTCCCCTCCATCTAGGGGTGCCCTGCTCCTCCTCTTCCCTTGATCCCTCCTCTGTCTCCCTCTCTCAGACAGAGCAGACACTTGTGGCCACCCAGCTCATAATAGTAAGCACCTCGCTGGCACCCATTTGGGGATTTCCCCTTGGATCTTATGTGACCTGGATCAAAGCCCAGGGGAAAAGGGCCATTTTTCTCTGGGACTGTAGCCACCCATGCTAAAACCAGTAGGTCCTTTGTGACCTAGAGCTGTCCATCCTCCAGCCAGGTGGCACCAGCACACTGACATCAGAGGGTACAGGTGTGGCATCCTTTGTTTCCATGGGAACAGCTTGGGCCTAGCACAGATGCCCTCGACTCTCCTGGCCTGCCTTGGTCCCTCATTTCCTGGCCTCTAACACCGAGGAGGTGATGCAAACACTTGTACCTAGACCACGGTAAACAGCGGCCTCTAGCACATGGACTATAGAGCCCTTGAACTGTGGCCAGTGTCCCTTACCATGGACAAAGCAGCCTAGAGTCTGTGGCCTGCCATAAGGTGTCCTGGGGATGGACCACAGTGTGCCCAGCATTGTTCCGTGGCCAGCTCGGGACTCATGTGGCTCTTTCCTGCACCATGCACAGTCGCGCCTGTCCTTTGTCCCTCTCCTCACTGCTTAGCCCCAGCTCTACCCCTCATTTCCCTTTGAAGCCAACATGGGGGCTGGTCTGTCTGGAAGTTGCGAAGGCGATGGCTTTCAGCCCACGTGTGGCACAGGAATTCCCAGTGACGTTCAGTTGCTGGTGCCTTCAGTGCTTTCCTATTATCATTGCTTATTGTCTCCCTGGAGTTAACTGAACAAATGTAAATCAGGCTTTTTGATGGCAATCCTACCTGTTCACGAGAGACATACTGGAGATGCATTTATGAGCACTTTACACAGGCTATACACTGGGAAATCTAGGTTCTAATTTTTCTCAAGTGATAGCTTTGGAAGTCCCCAGAAGCAAGTTCCTTTGCTTGTAAAGCTGATGGCTTTGCAGAAGGTCTCCCCTGAGCCCACAAGCAGTGAAGAGCTCCATCTTGGTGCCTTGGCCTTGGGGTCACTCCAGTTGGGCCAGACCACAGTCAGCTTCGGAGAGTGCTTGCTTGGGGCACCCTGGCAGCGTTGCCCCAGAGGTAAGCTACTGGCTGAGCTAAACCCACACATCTCGTACCAGGCTGCAACCCCAGTGGAGGCCAGCCCACCCCACTACTCCAGCTCTACTACATCAGTTCAGAGTGGGGGAGTGACCACTGGACCCACCAGCCTGGGCCTGCATATCCACCACTCTGCCTCTCTGAGCCAGGGCCTCGCCAATCCACCCTCTGGGGCTCTCAGATAGGGCTGTGTCTCCCTTCTCCATGAATGCTGCAGCCAGGAGGCTTCAGTCCCTGGATTTTTCAAGACCCGCTCGTGCTCAGCTCTGTGCCTGCTCGCAGAAGAACTCTGTGTTACAGTAAAAGAAGCACCCAGGTTCATACACTGGCCTAGAAACGAGGCTGTCAGGAATGACGGGCCCTCCTTGGTCCACCTCCTAGAATCTTGGGGACCCACGTGGCACTGAGAGTCTGAGCTCCAGACTTGCAGGAAGGAGTCCCCAGGGGACGCTGGCACGGGCCACAGCCACCTTGATGCTCCCCTTCGCTTCTCATCCCCAACTCAACTGGCACTCCCAGGCCCCAAGGGGCACGGGACACTTGGACACAGGAAGGGGACTCCCTTCCAGGTGGGCCTGTGTCCTCCTCTCTAGAAGCCTCTTCTCTGGCTCCTGTTTTGACAAGTGAAGGCCCTGCCTCTGGCTGTCTTTGAGGCCACTCTTTCCTTCAGCGTGGCGGGGTCCTGGAGAGGGAGGTAAAGGAGCTGGCACCTGCTAGGACTTTGCACGCTGGCTCAGGCCAACAAGGAGGGGTGGCACGAGGGTGCCAAGCTGGCTGAGCTTGGGACCCCAAGTCCCAAGCAAACAAGGACATCACCCACATGGACTTAGTGCAATGAGATGCCTGTCACGAACCATGAAGGCTTATTTGCAATGTTCTTTTTCTTTCCCCTCCCAACTCACAGATGCTGCTGAGGCACAGTGTATAGGAAATTGTTTTCAAGCCACCAGAGACCTATTTGTACAACTGGAAAGGTTGTTTTATTTAATGTACCTCAAGGTGTTTTAATAATGATCGGTGTTTTAATAAAAAGTATTTCTGGTCTCTGTGTCTCTGAGGTCTAATTGGGGTAGAAAAGAGGCTGAGGGCTATGAGTACTGCTGGACAATAGCAGGGCAGAGAGGGGGCTTGGGTTGGTTTCCCTCTCTGTGGCTGCTCACTGGAGTGGGGGGAGGCTCCCACAGCTGCCCAGCTGTGCTCCCTGAGCAGCTCCACTCTGGGGATGGTGGCGGGGAGCCCCTGAGACCCAAGGTCCTGCCCGCACTGACCTGCAGGGGACTTCCCAAACAGGGCATCCTCCTTGGGCTTCTGGGGCCAAGAGCAGCCTGTGGCTCCAAGGTGAGCTGTCTGCAATGTGGGTTTTGGTGGGAGCTGTGCCCCGCACCACCTGCTAGCGGGGGACCTCCCTCCTGGTGTGCGAGAGCCCCCACCTGGGCACCCAGAAACCCCACTCCTGGTGTCTTCCCACACTTAGGCCCCCCCAGCCTGCTGCCCCGCCCAGGAGATGCTTCTTCTCATTCCTAAGGGAAAGGCCACGCTGCCCGGTATTTGTTCCTCAGCACAGTGGCTAGCTTTATTTTGCTTTGAGTTCTTCAGCACAGTGGTGTGTAGGGGGTTCCTGCTGCCCTGCCCAGTGCAGCTTCTTTCCAATTACTTTTCACAGACTTTCCCACAAATCCTTTTCAGAAGAAGCCCTAGACGGGGGAGCTCATCCTGTAAGACTATTTTACCTGCCCCGAGGGCCCAGGTCCCGCAGCTCAGTCCTTCAGGTACTCAGGCATCAGCACTCCGCCATGAGGCCCTGCTAAGGAGGTCAGGTGGGGGAAGCAGGCACAGCAAGGACTGGGCTGAGGATGAGGGTCCTACTGCCCAGGCTCTCAGGCTAACGGGGTGGGGGGGGTGGGGGGTGGCTGGAAGCTTCCTCCAGCCATGGAGCTAAAGCCCAGGTTTATCTGCTGGCCTCCCTATACCAGGGACACCTGAACTACACCATGAGGACCTCATCGTGGAGAAAGGAACATCGCGGGCAAGCTAAGTCCTGATATTTCTTCAATTATTCCAGGCAGGCTTCAGAGGACCCACAGGTATAAGTGAAGGTAGTCCCACTTTCTCCTACACACACACACACACACACACACACACACACAGAGTCTCACCCAGAGCTAACTTAAATCTGGAAGAACCCAAGTTTCCACATCTCCCTTATTAGTTAGGCAGCAGCCTGAAGCCAGGGGACAGGGGCATAGCAACTTGGAGCGCCTCTGGTGACCGTCACCATGGCTGACATCACTTGCAATACCTGGAGACCTCACGTCCACCCTGATCTCATGAGCTCAGGTTCCCAGAGCCCCAGAAGTGGGAGGGGGATGGCCGTCCCTGCGGGGCGAGAGCCCTCACCTGGAGAGTGGAGCCCAGAGGCTGCGTGGACACACACCCTTGTGTAACACATCAACCACAGCAGGACCAGCATCTCTTCATGATGTCGGGTTTATTAGAGATATGTGCGAAGTCTTCCTACGGTCAGCAGCATGCAACACACAGGTTACTCCTCGCGGACAGTAATCCTAAAGCTTTAGTTACTGCGTGGTAAGGCTTCTTAAGTCACAGTGTATTCTTCAAGGCCTGGGCCAAAGAGACTTCCAGACAAAATGACGTCAGTGAACATGGATCTTGGATGAATTGAACCAGACGATGTGTCCCGTGCTCTGCACACATTCTAACACTGCTCATCGCAGGGGCGCCTGGCTTGCCGGGGAATTTGCGCCTATGGCTGGTGGCCTCAGAAAGGGCAGAGGTCAAGTTTTTATTTTTTTGGGGGGTGACACGTGTCTAGGCCACAAAGAGGAAGGGACACCTGTGCCATGGCCCATGTTCTGGCAGCATCATCAGCATGGTCTACCCATGGGGAGCCCTGTGGTGGAGCAGTGGTGGGGACGGCAGGTTCCTAGCAGAGTTCATGGAGACTCGGGTGATGCACAGCACACGGGTGGGGACAGGAGAAGCAGGTGTTGGTCTCGGGCCATTGGACAGCCCCACAGATCTGAAGAACAGCTTGCCAAAATAAAAGTCCAAGTGGTGACACTCTCTAAAGAAATGTGGAGTTGGATGTCGTGGCCACGAAACTTTATTTAACTCAGGAATATCCCCTTTCTAGGAAAATACAATCTGCCCCGTGTTCCCATACTTTAAGCACAAGCTGCAACCTGGGGGCCAGATATGCCCACACTCCGGGGGAAGCAGGGCCAGAGTCGACTGGGTGGGTCCATCCGGGACCTGGGATGTCTCAACCAGCGGGTAGATGCTGCCTGCCACTGCCCGGAGCTGTGTCCCTCAGAGCTCCCTTCACAGCCGCAGGGGCAGGTACCCGCATTTGCACTCTACAGCTTCAGGGAGGAGTGACACACGCTCTGCACCACAGGAGGGGCCCACGAACACCCTTTGTCAGTTGCAAGGAGAAATAGTCCCCGAGGTGGCAAAATACTTGAACGTTTTACAAAGGTTTGTTCCTGCGACTCTCTGGTGATAAAGACATACCCCTTTTTGGCAACCCTCCCAAACAAAAAACAAACAAAAAGACTCCAAAGTGGGTGGCGAGGGCATGGCCTTTGGGGGAGCCAGTGTCCTTGGCTGGGCTGTGGGGTCAGGGGTCAGGGCTTTGTTGTGGCATCCGACTCGGGGCAGGCAGGCCTGCCTGGTGTCCCCGGCTCCGTGGCAGAGGCTGGGTGGGCCTAGATGTATAGCGGGGTCTCCTGGCCTGTGAGGAGCCTGAACATAGCAGCAGGCATGGTCTTCATGTGAATCTGTCAACAGAGACAGGAAGCTGAGCCGCCCCTCGGCTGGCCTGCACACCCCTACCGCCCTCTTCCCTCCTTCCCCTCAGTGTCATTAATGAAAACCAGCAGTAGAGACCCAAACCCTTTGCTTAGAACTCCAGTCTTGCAGACAGAAAAACTGGATGGTGGCAGACAGACTCAGTTCCCCAACCGTGTCTTTACGGGGCTTTATACAGCTCAAGCTGACATGGAGGAAGTAAGGGTAAGAACTCAGGCTCACTGGTGTCTGCAGTTTGCCCAGCCAGCTGAGATCATCCTGGGGACATCCTCCTGAGGCATGCACTGTGTCCCCAAGACATAAGGACACATATGCCTTCCCACAAAAAGTGGAGCTGGCTAAAACTAGTGTTCTGGGGCTGGGAACTGGCTCAAGGTACAGGGAGCCTGCAGATCCCTTTCTTTGGGAGGGGCTGGTTTCCACACACGCTTCTGCAGCCTGCCTTCCCTTCCAGATGCCAAGTGGGCTGAGTGTACAGCCAGCAAGACGTTGAGACTGTTCCCAGAGAGACCAGCCCCACAGGCCCTCTCCCAGGAGGGAGACATGCCCAGGGTGGAAGCCTTGGGCAAACAGAAGCAGGGGCCAATGCTGCCTTTCCCTCCTCTCAGGCTGACACGGTGCCCTGTCCTGAGCTGTGTTCAGACCCTGGGACTGGCCCTTCTGATGGGCTGGGGCTCTGAGATCCAGCCTGCACTGGCCTCCTCCTGGCCTGTCCCAGCTTCCAATGCCCAGTTGGCCTCTAGGCCTGTCTTCCCTCAGATAAGAAGGCCTTGGTCCCAACGTGACCAACCCAGACAGGCCAACACTGCAGGGCCATTCTGCCCCAGCGGGATCCACTGAGACCTCTGCTCCTCCATCGCCTGCGACAGCTTCTTCCTTCTAAAGATTTCTTTCTCAGTCATTCCTCCACCTGAAGCCCATCCCCAAGGCTCCTCTCAACGTCAGAACTTGTTTACCAGTGACTAATTTTTCACAAGTGCTCAGGCATGGTGGACAAGCCCCACAGGCAGACAGGATTCTAACACCCTCACAGCCTGCCGGACTGCCATGCATAACAATTCATCTGTCGAGGATAAGAACCATTTCCAGGGCTCCCAGCCCCGCTTCCCACTGCATTGATTTCTCTAAAGTGTGAGGCTGATCACTCCAGTGGGAGCAGCCATTTCCAAGAGCATCTACTTAGGAAAATTGAATTTGCCTTTCTTGGAAGCCATGTGTAAGAGGAAGCTAATAGCACGACCCCCAGGCCCTTCTTCTCAGAACTGGCCATCCCCATCCCCATGTCCTGGAGGACATGGGCCTCTCCCTGACCTCTGGCAGGTTTTACAAAATGCCAGCACCTACACTCACATCCACTCTCTCTCTCTCTCTCTCTCTCTCTCTCTCTCTCTCTCTCACACACACACACACACACACACACACACACGCTTCCACACTCCCATTCCTGCACTCACACATGCTCATACACTACCACACCCAGGGTCACACGTTCATACACCCCACATCCCCCTCACATTTACACTCACCCTATATACTCCTACACCTCCCCTCACCCAACCT
>PVJA010008738.1:0-49222 GCA_004027025.1 Myocastor coypus
ACTCACGACCTTGCACTTGCCCAGCAGGCACTTGTGCCTCGGAGCTATCTCCCCAGCCCCACCTATATGTATTAATCTAAACTGGTCTGATGATGAAAATATGTAATATAACCATTGTTAAATTTAAACAATAAAAAATTGAAACATGAAAAAATAAAAAAAATAAAAAGTACAGTAAATTCTAAAAATTAAAAATAAAATAAAAGATATTCTGAAGAGGGGGCAAAATGACCAGAACTCCACAAATGAGAACAGAAAGAGCCAACCAAACAGGGTAAACAATTAAAGACAGGAGGAAAAGGGATATACAACAGCAGGTAAACAACATGTCAATCATAAGTCAGTACATCTCATACATAACCATCTATGTAATTGGATTCAGTACACCAATTAAAAGAAATAGACTGGCAGCATGGATTAGGAAGCAAATTCATCAATATGCTCTATACAAGAAACACACTTAACTCATAAAGAAATACGTAGGCTAAAAGTCAAAGGATGGAAAACAATGCTGTATAGCCCAGGACCACAGCAGGGGCAGCAATCCTATTTGCAAACAGTCTGAACGTGAACTCAAGAATGAGCAAACGAAATAAATAAGACTACTACGAACTGGTTAGGGAAAAATATGATATGAAGTGGTAATAGTCATAAATATGTATGCCCCAAACACAGGAGCACCCGGATATATAAGACAACCCTTAATGAACATGAAAAGTCTAATATCCAGTGCCACAATCTTAACAGCAGATCTTAACATCCACTTATTCCCCCCCAAAAAATAGATCAAAGAGACAGAAAATTAGCAAAAGAGTTGCAGAACTGAACCAGAACTTGGGCTAAATGGACTTTGTGGACATATACAGATCGTTCTATCCAACCACATCTGAATATACGTTTTTTCAGCCTCACATGGGACATTCTGCAAAATAGACCACATACTAGTCCACATGTCATGCTCAAATATATGGAAGAAAACAAAATTATCCCATGCATATTATCTAACCACAGTGCCATTAAATTGGAGACAAATGACAAAAGAAACCACAAAAAAACCCATAAATACATGGAAATTAAATAATACTCTCCTCAGCACCCAGTGGGTTACAGATGAATCTAAACAAGAAATTAAATAATAATATCTATAATTCAACAAAAATTCAAGTACAACATATCGGAATTTATAGCACACAATGAAAGCAGTTCTTAGAGGGAAACTTAAAGCTGTCAACACACACATTAGGAAGACAGAACAAGATCAAAAAATATCTTAATGCTACATCTCAAATGTCTGGAAACAGAAGAACAAACCAAACCCAAAGCCCAAAAGCAGAAGGAAATTAAAAATGTTAGTGCAGAAATTAATGCACTTGAGGCAAAGAAAACAATACAAAGAACTAAAAAAAAAAAAAAAAAAAAAAAAAAAAAAAAAAAAAAAAAAAAAAAAACCTGCTTCTTAGAAAGATTAAATAGAGTTGATAAGAACTTCATCAAAAGAGGAGAGAAAAAACTCAAATGCAAACAATAAGGAATGCAAAGGGCAAAATTGCCACAGACCCTGTGTTAACTCAGAAGTTCATCAATAGGTACTTTCAAAATCCTTACTCTCATTGCATTGAAGACACAAAACTAGTGGAGAGACTTCTAGAAAGGCAGAAATTACCAAAACTGAATCAAGAAGATAGAAAAACTCTCAATAACTCAATAACAACAAATGAAATTTAATATGTAATAAAAAACTACCAATAAAGAAAAGTCTAGATCCTCATGGATTTACAGCTGAATTCTACAAGAAATTTAGAGAAGATATAATTCTAAAGCTCCTCCAACTGTTCAGTGAAATCAAAAAGCAAAGGACTCTCCTAAAATCATTCCTGGTGACAAGTATTATGGTAATACCAAAACCAGAGAAAAATGTAACTAAAAAAGAGGACTACAGGTCAATCTCTCTCATGAACACAGATGCAAAAATCATCAATAAAATCCTATCAAATAGAATATAGCATATCATCAAGCACATTACACACCATAACCAGCTAAGATTCATCTCAGGGATATGAGGATGGTTTGACATACACAAATCTATAAATCTAAGATGCTATATCAATAGAATCAAAGCCAAAAATCACATGATCATCTCAATTGATGCAGAAAAGGCTTTTGACAAAGTCCAACACTCATTCATGTTCAAAGTCCTACAGAAAATTGGAATAGATGACCTCTACCCCAATATGATAAAAGCTATCTGTGACCATCCAATGGCTAACAATTCTAAATGGCGAAAATTGAAGTCTTTTACTCTCAAATCTGGTACAAGACAAGGATGTCCTCTATCACCATTCCTATTCAATATAGTTCTGGAATCATTAGCTAGAGGCACTGGACAAGAGAGAAATAAAAGCAATAAGAATAGGTAAAGAAGAAGGTAAACTATCATTATTTGAAGATGATATGATGTTCTACTTGGAAGACCCCAAAAACTCCACTAAGAAGCTACTAGAATTAACACACAAAGTCAGTAGCATAGCAGTATACAAATCAATACCTAAAAGTCCATAGCATTCCTCTAAAAAGATAAAAACATACTCAGAGACAAATTAGAGAAATAATACCTTTTATAATAACACCGTGGAAAATGAAATAACTGAGAATTAATCTAACAAAAGTAAAAGATATATTCAACGAAAATTTTTGTACTCTGAAAGATGAGTTTGTAGAGGATTTCAGAAAATGAAAAGATTCCCTGCTTTTGGATAGGAAGAACAAACATTGTAAAGATGGCCATATCCCCAAAATTGTTACACAGATTTAATACAGTCCCAATAAAAATACCACAAATATTCCTCAAAGACCTAGAAAGATCATTCTTAAAATTTATTTGGCACCAGAAAAAGCCTTGAATAATAAAGGCAGTCCTGGACAACAGAGGCAAGGCAAGGAGGAACTATAATTTCTGACTTAAAATTACACTACAAAGCTACAGTGATAAAATCAGCATGGTGTTGACAAAAATTCCCCATGAGGATCAGTGGAATAGATTACAAGATACAGAAGCATCTCAAAACACACTCAGCCATCTTATCTTTGATAAAGGGATCAATGATGCTTACTAAAAGTAAGATAATCTCTTTAAACCTGTTGCTGGAAAAACTGGCTCTCTACATGCTGAAAACTTAAATTTGACCAATGTCAATCACTGTGCACTAATCTAAAGTCAAAATGGATTTTCTAAACTGATCTGATGATGAAAATATGTAATATAACCATGGTTAAATTTAAACAATAAAAAATTTGAAACAACAAAAAAAAAGATCTAAACAAAGCAGAAACACTAAATCTCCTGGAAGAGAAAGTAAGTGGAAATCTTGAAGCCAGAGCGGTAGGCAAACAGTTCATGAACAAAAACAAAACTGCACAGGAAATACTGGAAAGCATTAGCAGCTAAGATTTCCTCTAATTGAGAAGTTTTTGAACATCAAATGAAATTGTCAACAGAGTGAAAAGACAGGGGATAATTTGGAAAAAACTTAACTAATGAGCACACAGACAAACATATTCTATCTAGAATTTATACAGAACTAAAAAAACATTGGGACCCCAAAATTTAAAATCTCAACCCAAAATGGGGATCCAAGATGAACACACACTTCTCAGAGGAAGTAATACAAGAAGTAAAGAAATACATGGAAAAATACTCGATATCACTAACCATTCATGAAATACAAATTAAAACATGCTGAGATCCCATCTAACCCCAGAAAGAGTGGCTATAATAAAGAAATCAACCAACAACAAATGTTGGAAGAGACTGCGGGGAAAAAGGAACACTTCGCCACTGCTGGTCAAAACGTAAACTGGTGCAACCATTATGGAAATCAGTGTGGAAACTCCTCAAAAAGCTAGGACTAAAAAGTCCATTACATCCAGTTATCCCCCTACTTGTAATTTTCCCAAAGGAACTGAAAATATCACATCATAGTGATATATGTGCACTTATGTTTATAGCAGCACAATTTGTGAATAGCCGAATCTTGGAAACAACTAAAATGCCTCCCACCAGAGGAATGGATGAAAAATGTTTTGCAATAAATGTTTTTATAAAATGGAGTATTACTCAGGTATAACAAAAAATAATCTTGAAGTCTTCATACATAAGTGGGTACAACTTGAAGGTACACACATAAGTGAATAAATCAGACTCACATGTGTAATTATTGCATTGTCTCCCTAGTATAAGAACTCAAAAGAAGAGGCCCTGTGTGGTGCTACAGGCCTGTTATCCCAGCACTTGGGAGGCTAAGGCAGGAGGATTGGTGCAAGTTTGAGACCAGCCTGGGATACAAAAAGTAAGTCCAAGGCCAGCCTGAACTGCATAGTGAGATCTTGTCTCAAGGGGAAAAAAAAAACCTCAAAAGAAGAAATAAAAATGGAAAGGTATAACATAGTTAAATGGAAAATGAGAACTTAAGGATTAAACAATGAAGAGAGAGCAAGGAGAAAAGTTAGGAAACGGGGAGGGACAAAACCATACATTTATATAAACAAGATGATTAAGGCAATGGTCCAAGAATCTCCATCGGGTTCTTGACAATAGAAATCAATTGGCAGAATTCCCACACTGACTAACTAATTATGCTGATATCTGAGAACTAAGCAACTACACTGAGGAGAGCAATGTGCAATACTAAAACTATGCTTGAAATACCCATGTTTTGATTTTCTACATATGCACTACTTCTAATATCATATCAATTATTGCTATATTCTCTTTAAAGTAAATGTTTGGAAAAAAGGTAACAAAAGAAAATGAGAGAAGAAGAAAAAATGTCATAGGACTGTCCTGCTAAATGTTATATATATCTTGATTTCTAAATTTCTGTGCAAAACTGTGTTATTAAATTTTTCACACTCTGTAGGGATATAAATGTTAGAATATGGTTGTTGGAAAATAGTAGTCGCATTTTATGTCTAAGGTATTTGATATTCAGATGAATAATGAAGTTAAGCCCAACTGCCTCTTTCACAGGGCAATAATATCACTAAGCTTCTCTTCTGGATGTTTAGCAACTGAAGCTTACAACCAAAAATTAGAGAAATAGAAGGACTGCAAGGATAGCCTACTTTTTGGACCTCGGCCTTCAAGATCAGTGAGGATTTAGGCAAGATATGAGAGAACTTGTGCTGTGCTATCCTATAACTCAGGGGTTTCCCAATTTTTCTGATCAAGAAGATTATGGGGCCACAGAGGAAAGTTACAAGTGATGTATAGTGTGCCTAAGCAGTCACCTAGAGAGAAAATATTCTCTCAGGCTTTCACAGAGAGCAAATTAGTCAAGCAACGGCTGTGAGGTATCCAGTTGCCTGACACTGACAAAGGGCCCACAAGGTGCTGTACATGGTTCCAGGGTAATCCTGAGGGGATTTGACTGACCTTGTCAGATACAAAAGTTACATTTTGAGTTATATGTGTCTTGCTTAGAGTTGGTCTTAACCATCCTGCAGAAAAGTGTAACCACGAGACATAAAAGTAAATCTATATTAATATGCTGAGCTGTAAAAGGCTCAGATCAACAACTTTGAAAAGTTGCCAGTTGTGCTAATAAGTCTCTACTATTATAGACTATTGGACTATATTGGATTATACTGCTGAATTTGAGCACCTACAGTCTTTGGTCTGGCATCAAGTATGAAAAAGTCATTTAAAGCCTTCAAATACCACCTAACTGCAATGGAACACTCATCTCTGACAAAACAAAACCAAAGAGGGGGCTATTGGGCTGGCAAGATGGTTCAGTGGTCTAAAGCATCTGCTTAGGTAAGCTTAGGCAACTTCAGGGACCACTGGTCGATCCCAGGACCACATGCTACACCAGCCCCATCCCCAGGGCAGGCTGAGCCAGCCATAATAATAAAATATAAATAAAATAACTTTAAAATAAAGAGGGGGCTACAAATAAAGGACTGTTGCATGTGTGTGTATATATGTGTTTGTGTGTAAAAACATATATATGCTTATACAAGATAGGATAGATATATGGGTATTCCCTCTCAGTTCACCAAGAAGAAAGATTTTTACTATTATTTTAACAAGATATCATATCTGCATCTTGTCCTCTGAATAACTACTAGGAAGGCAACAACATGCAATGTATTAATTACTATAGCTGTCACACTAATCTGTCTTGTAACTGTTTCATTGTTATTTCATGTTTTTACTCATTAAAATGAAGAAAGAAATGCAAATTCAAAGGAGAAAAACATAAAAGCTATGCCAACATCAACAAATGAAATATTCCATTTTAACATATGTCCAAACATGTTTAATGTATTGGGTTGTCTGTGTATTGTGAGTTAGTGATACATACTCTATCCATGACTCTTCAGCATCTAGGTCCTGGAAAAACTGGAACAAGGCATAGTCCACCTTCAGGTTCTCATGGTGTGCAGCAGCCAAGCCTTCGACATTCACAAAGCGTTCATTCACATTCTCTGTTTCCTCTTTTATCTTGTCAGTATTGAAAGTTCCACTGGAAAGAAGTTCCTGAGCCAAATTGTTCAGGTCCTCAAGTGCATCCTAGGGAAGGCCCAGCGTGCAAAGTGAATTACAAATCATAGATACTACCTGAACATATAGACTTATCACTATTGGCTCTGGTTCAAGGTGATGGCCAACGCAATAATGAATGTGAAGTTATACAGTTTCATGTATTTAAGTATGTAATATATTTTGATTATATAATACTCAGACCAGAAAGCAATTAAGACAACATGAATATATTATTCAAACTGCAAATTGAGACTTATACTTTTACTTATATTTTTTTGGTGAGCAATTACTTGTCTCCATGAAGGACTGCCTTGCATAATGCTACTGAATATTGTCATCATTGAGTGGTTAAAATATTCAACAAGAACTACCCTATTTGTAAAATTTCTAAGCTGCTCACTAAACAAACAGACTCATCTATGCCTATTTGCTTTGTAAGCAGCATTGTCCCAAGTTATATAATAGCAAGTAGCACCAAATCCAGAGCCTTTAAACCTAAAAATTCCTTAACATCTTCCCCTTTCTGCGTGTATATGTATTAACAAATATAACAGATTCTATGCAGTTTCCCAGTATGAACTTAAGACCTAACCTTATTTTTGTCATGGATCTCATGTTTTGTTTGACATTTTGTTTAAACTGGTCCTTAAAAGGACTTCCAGGGCCCAGCGGGATGGCTCAGTGGTCTAAAGCACCTGCTTGGGAGATCTTGGGCAGCTTCAGGGACTGCGGTTCGATCCCCGGCACCACATGCTGCGCCAGCCTTGCTCTCAGGGCAGGCTGAGCCGGCCATAAAAATGAGTGAATAAACAAAGGTTGTGAAACAAGAAAATAAAATAAATAAAATTTTAAAAAAAAGGACTTCCACAGTGCATACATAGTTCAAATTCATTGCCTATGCCCAAGGTTACTTTATTATTAATTTCTAATTTTTAAAAATTAAACATATTTTCTTCAAGGGACCATATCAAACATAAAGCTTTGGAAAAACTATGAGTTTCTATGTATGTATCAGTAAAAGTGTAAATAAGATATCTTTTTTGATAAACTTCTTGAAATATTAGAGTCAACAGTTTAGGGATAACCAACAGTGACTGTTACACTGCTTCTGTAGCTGTCTGATTGGATTTGACCCACTCAAAAGGACAGCTGATTGGGAACATTGTGGTCAGTTCTTCAAGGCTCTGCATTCACATGCTCTGCTAAGAAAGAAGATGGGAAAGGCAGAAACAGTTTAATTCTACCCAGATAATTGGGAGTCCAGCACTACTTACCTTTCGAGCCAACATCTCTGCTTCCAGTAGCTGGTGCTTCTTAAGCAAGTTGCCTGCTGAGGCCAAGTCCTTGGCCTGGTCTTTCAGGGCCAGCAATGTTTCTGCCTAGTAATGGAGAGATAAGCAATAAAACAGAAAGATGAGGTAATGTGTAAGTAGAATTACATTAAGCACCTATGTACTCAAACATTCTCCTTAACAGGTTAAGGCAATCACTCATATATAAGAACATCTATTTTAAAGTTATCATTAAACCTCTGTGCTTCCACTATGTCCAGATAAAATTACCTCTGAGAGCCAGAACTCAAAGTCCCGGATGCCTGAGTTGAACCTCTGTTGGCGACTTGCTTCATCTAGCTTCTGCCCTTTATCAATCGTTTTGTCCAAGAGGTTCTTCCAGAGTTGCTCTAGATCTTTCAGCTGCCCCTAATTTTAAATAATGGAATCTTATTATGATCTTCATCACCCTGAGTCATTTGATAACTTGTAAACATAATGTAGGAAAGTTCTGGAGATAGAAATTAACCAACTTTTCTGGGCCCGGCAGGATGGCTCAGTGGTCTAACTTTTCTAACATAAAATCTATTGCACTAAAAGATACATTGCCATTAATCTCCCTCAAAATATTCCTGTTCACTTCAAATACACCTAACCTTTCACTGTGGACACTTTGAGAAGAAGTTCAAAAAGTCGTCTTTCTTAAGGTCTTCAGTTGTATAGTTGAGATACTATAGTATTCTGAATGCATTAATATATGTTTTTCAGGGTTGTTTTTACTTTGGGTCAGAGTCTAAAGTTTCACAGTTCCACACCTAGTGAATAATGTGGATGAGGATACACTGTCATATTTCTATTGGGTGACCCAACGTAGAAGCATTGCTGTATTTTTATAACAACTTATAAAGATACTTAAGAAAAAGGACTCCCAGAACTGCTTGAGAATATAGCAAGTATTATAGACTAAAAGTGTTCCAAATGAGGGGACTGATTACACATAGGGATTAGTGGAATATGTCTTTTACTGTAGTATTTAAATTGAAATAATTACCGCACTTTACATGTCCAACTAGTTACACTTGAGCTAGGAAGATTCATGTGGTTTGGGTCAAAAAAGAAGTTTAAAATTTTCCTGAGCTGATTATAGGATCTAGCATTCAAATGCCTAATGCTTCTCAACAGAAGGCACAAAAAAAAATGAACAAAGTACGATTAGACTTGAAAATAAAAGAGAAAGCTTGCTTGAAGCTCTAGGAACTGACTGATGAGAGTTGTATGGTCTAAACATTATTGCTTTTTTGGTCCTTCATGAAACAATGAGGGATAAAATTTTGGACCACAAAGCATGACCTTATTGTCCTAACAGGAAACAGTGAAAGAGTAAAAGATTTCACTTCATGAGCCTTAAAAGTACAAATTCGGTCTCAGCAGAACTTATACCTCTATGGCTTCCTCATTTCCATCACAGGCTTTTCGCTCAATGAGGGATTTGCCCAGCTCCAGGACCCCTTCTACTTCTGTAGCTCGACCATAGACTTCATTTTCAAAGGCCTTGTGTTTCAGATACTTCCTCTGAAAGTAAGAAAATTCTTCATGTTTCTTTTTTTTTTCATTGAGGAAGGCAAGGTAAGGTATATTATATTTCAATGGAAAGTGCAGTTATATTATCATAATTAAGGTATTTGTGATTTTCCAGAGGACCTGCCTGCTCACACTAGACTCAGAAGTTCTAAGAGTGTGCACAATTATTTAATAATAAAAGACTGGTGAATATGGGGAAGGCATTGAACCCACAGGCTGGAAATGCCAAAAATTTCCAGGATTCCTACCTGTATATTGCTAGGGTCTTTGTAGGATTCATCCAAGGCTGTGGGTAGCTTCTCTTCTATCCATTCTTTCAGCTCCTCAGCATCACGGAGGAACTGCTTTAGGTCAGCCAGATTCCCAAGTTTTTCCCACTCAGCATTCAGCTGTTCTTTAAGAGCATTCCATCTAGAGGAGGGAGCCAAATCACTATCGCCTTTTATATTGGCCTTTGTTTTAATAGCCTTATGCATGAGTATTTTCATTTTCCAACCCATCCTATGTCTTACATATAATCTCACTGTTTTCAGACATAAAATGCAGTGGTTAAGTAATTTCTAAAGTACTTTTAATGTACTTTATTCCATAATTTTATACCAGAAAGTTTCCCAAAATGTCAGGATGAAGAATCTAGAAGATATAAGCACTCATACTTTAACCCATCACTTTACTAGTAAAGAAGCCACTTTTCTGCATCTTTCTTCAGCAGCAGGCCTGACCTGTCAAGCACTTTTTGGAGACGGGCAGAAATCTGTTGCCTGGCATAGTGGTCATCAGATATAAGCCGATCAGCAAATTGCTGTAGGTTGGTGATCTTTTCTTCCTGGGTACATTGAAAGAAAACCTCTCATATGAATTGGAATTAGGCCACTGGTAAAATTCCAAACTCCCTCTTAAAGATGAAATGGGATATCCTTTGTGGTTTGTGAGAAAGATCTAGGAAAAAAATACTACATGGCTTATAGGGAAATGGATTTCAATTCAATGAAAAGAGAAAATTTAAGAATTATATTGGGATGGGCTACTTGTCTGGTACTGAGTATTTTAAGAAATGAATTCTTCTCACAGTGAGTGTAAAAGGTGAATCCAGTGCTGGACATCCTATTGCAAAAGTCACACATTTTTCATGCTTAATCCTAAAATTTAGGATTTGGAATGCTAGGCTTTAATTAAGAAAGTTCAATTGCCAATGTGATTTAGGCAAGCCAGTGTCTAATAGCAAGATACTTTTCCTGCTTCCAAGTTGTCTATAAGAAACAAATGTGAATCACAACACTAATTACAAAGCCAGAGGGATGCATAAGATCTCTGTTATTATGATGAACAGGTACTAGTGAAGTTTATATTCCTTATTACCTGGGCAGAGATTGCTGTTCTCAAGTCATCTCGTTTCTTCATCAAGGCCTCTAAGCTGCTGAAGGAATCCTTGTCATCTGACCTCAGGGAATTCTCACGTGCCACCATCCAGCTCTCAGCCTGCTCACAGTCCCCTTGAAAAGACTATGGTGAAGGAAATCAGAGGCAAATGATATGTTTGGTGCAGGTCGGCAGAGATGATGGCTCCACTCCTCTCGTGACACACTACCAAGGATCCTGCAGGAGCGGCCACATCCTTCCAAGAAACACTCATGCAATGAATCTTAATTATCCTCAAACATTTTTCCTGAGCATATAGTTCATGATTTTATATAAATTATACCCAATTATGAAATCCTATCTCCCATACCTTACATCTTTTAGGTGTGCTCTGGATATTTCCTTAAGCTTAAGGTAAACATTTATATAAGATATTTTGTAATATTTTCACACCCTTCCTTCGAAAGCTGTAATGTCTCTTTTCATCCTTAGCCTGAATGCATTTATGTATTTGTTTTATTGACAACCATTTCCTGTGTTAGAATGATTTATGTGTCCTGTCTACTTTCACTGACAGTATATACAAGGAACTACTTTCAATCCCACATATCATAAAAAGTGCAACACAAAAACCATTATCTCATTAATCTGCTTGGTTTGAGGACCTGTAAAATATAGTTCTCAAGGAAAATCAATCATTCTCTCCGTCATTCAGTAAATAACAATCATTCCCATGACCAAAATTGATGGTCATTTACTTTGTCCCTTCTAATAGGTATAAGAGGAGAAAACAGAAATAGTCAGTTTAGGTGTAAAGGTACAGTACTATATAATCAGCAGACACCTCATTATCACAGAAACCTCATACATTAAGTACATGCAATAGGCACATAAAAATTCATATACAAAGAAAATTTCCTTAACCATCAGAATTCTGTACCTGCAACTGCAGGCACTGATCTAGAAGCCTTTTACGGGCCTCCCAAGACTTCTCCAAATCCTCTCTGCTTTGCTGGACAGCTCGCAGTTTTTTCTCAATTTCAAGGCTATTACTATGACCACTGTCAATAAGTTCTCTGCCAAACTCTTCTAAGGCCTGGAAGGTGGGGGTCTCTGCCTCTATTTCTCTATGATGTTCCTGTGAAGACACATAAAGTGAGATGAGTGAAGACAATCCTCTTGAAAATGTTTAATGAGGGCAGCCAACCAAGTCAAGGGACCACAAGTTGTGGATTTTATAGTCATACATACCTGGTGTCGTTCTAGCAAGATTTCAGTGACAGTTAAGTCACTACCCAGCTTCTCTGATGACACCGTACCACCAATGTCTCTCAGCCAGTTCTCTAAGTCACTACAAAAATAGACATACTGGAATTGGCAAGAAAGTCATCTAATGAGTTACAGGGCTTTCTATAGATTTACTATCTAGAAAATGTTTTCAAAATAATAATTTCTATCTTGTTTTTTATTATTTATATGTTATATTAGATTTGCCAAATTTGAGGATCTTATCATATATATTATCTAGTTTAACTCTGAAGATAACTGTGTTGAGAATTCTGACAATATTTTGACATCCTTTTTGAAGAAAAAGAAATCAGATCAGAGAAGCTAAGTAATTTACTTTGTGATGTCTTCAGAGTGCTGAATTCATATATATCATTACCTCTGTATTCCTGTGCCTTTAAGTGGTTTAGGAACTTAAATGTATAATGTATTATAGATTTTCATAGGAGGCATAATTTTTCTATTACTTGTATCCTCAGCACAATCCAGTACAACATTCTGCCTCTCCACACACAAAATACAGATGCACATGCACACACACACACACATATACACACACATACCATGTACTATCGATTAAATCAAGTTATGCTTCTTGATCTTCTCTTAACTTCTGCAAGAAGTTAAACAAGATTAAAATTAAGATCTAGACCTGGAGAGATAGGTCTGCAGTCTAAGTGTCTGTCTGGCAAGTGCAAGGACCAGGATTCGTTCCCTGGTACCATAAACTAGGCAGACCTCAGACCCCAGTCATGCAGGGCCACCTATTGAAACCAGGCATGATGGCAAATGCCTGTAATTCCACCAACGGAATGACAGAGACAGGAGGATCACTATGAGTCCGAGCTGTGTAGCAGGACCCTGTACCAAATAAATGAATAAATAAAGGTTAAAGTTAATTAATTAATTAATTAATTAATTCAAGAAATTAAAATTTACTCTTCTATAGAATGTATTTCAATCCATGGTGCACTAATTTAAAAGTTATGTATGATAAAAAATTATGCCACTCATAAAATATCCCTAATTTTGTTTTCTACAAGGAAATCCTAAATTCTGGGTAGTAGATGTCTTCTTTCCAAGTTAATTTATTGATATAGTAAATCAAGTCATAGTCACCACCTAAATATCTAACTCTGTATAACTTAGACACTGCTAGCTATTTAAAAAATTCAAAGCAAAAGCATCATCAGATAATGGTGATATGCCTCAAGGCAAGGAATATTAATGTAATTTATAATACTGAGAGATCAGATTTCATAAAGAGAAGGAAGCATCCCTCTGGAGAATTTCCAGAGTTACTAAATTAGAGGAGAAATTGCTGAGAATTAATGCAATCATTTTGCTTATTTCTTAAGTTGCAATTTCTTAGACAATCAATTCTAAATAGTTCTCCAAGCAGCCTGCTGGAAAGGCAGGAGTGGTGCACAAAGTGTGTATTTGCAAGGTAAATTTTTGTTTATGATGTTTAGGTATGTTGTAGCATGACACCAAAAATTCTCCAGGATTTGAACACACTATCTTATACTACTTTTCCTCACCACTTTGAACATACAAATCTATGCTTTAGTTCTCCCACTTAATGAACATTCTGTGCTTTTCTTCTCTCTCTGTGTGTGTGTGTGTGTGTGTGTGTGTGTGTGTTTGCACTAGTAATGTATCTTAAGGCTTCACATTTGCCAGGCAGACATGTGTTTTTGAGTTACATCCCCAGCACCCTTGTGTTTTTGTTTGCATAGTTATATCATATGAATGGTTTGCATATCCTGTCCGGTACTGAATAATCTGTTTCACTCAATCCCCTCTATTGTTGATTTAAGATCTATGTTTAGTTGCATTTCACCATAGTTATCTCTATCATTCCCTGCCTCTCAGCAGAAAGAAAATTCCTACAACCTCTAAATTCTGACACGATCTCTTACATATAGCATGCACTTTATAGCTTATTTAATTGGACTATATCGCCTCTTATGCCTTGAACTACCAATACTTTATGGTTTTAAGCACTGAATCTGGCATCTTTTAATTTTGCCAGAGGTGATGATTGGGCATAGTGGTGTCTTTCAAACTCAGCAGTGAAAAACATCTGGATCCAACTATTCCTAATGTTTGGTCAAGATTCAAAGTTTTCCAGCCTCCCTGTCCCAACACTCTCCTTGTTGGTCTCCCAGACACCCTGCCCCCAACCTCTTTTCCCTTTGGACCCCTGCAGAGCTGAACCCAAAACCGTGGAACAAGTCCACCAACTTTGATCTGGCCAAACAACCACAGAAACTCTCCTTCGTTAACATTGGAAGTCCCCCACAGCCCAGGTAGCCCTGCCAACATTAGCTCTCCCTCAGCTCTTGCAGCCCACAACACCCTCCCCACTCCTTAAAAGCCCTGTGCTTTGCTTTATGTGCTGCTGTCTTGGTCTGCTAGATAGTCAGCCTGCTTGCGGCTCCCAGTAAATCTGAATCTGAAATAAGTGCCTGCCTGCCAAGCGTAAGGTCCTGAGTTCAATCCTTAGTACGATTAAAAAAAAAAAAAAAAGAATGTCTGATGTGGTCAATTGCATGGGTTTATGCCTAACACCTACAAGCTCCAATTAGGGCCAGTTAGGGAGATGGCCCATCTGCCTGGCTGCAGTCTTCCCTTCAATCTTTACCTGGCCTTACTGAGAAACAGGTAGAATTTGTGGGCTTCACGCAGGGCCTCCTTGCGATCCTTTGTAAGGTCCTGCAGGTCTTCCCAGCACTTGTTCAGCTCTGTTCGCTGTCTCTGCAGGTCTTCCATGGCATCTGGGTGGGACTCACTGAGCCGCTCTGCTGTCTCCCCCAACATGGTGACCTGAGGAGGAGCAGAAGATCTGAGAATTAGCCCAGCCATAAATCTCAGCAAACAAGAATCTTGAGCCCTGGGAACCATCTCCCCAGAGAGATGCCAATGATGTTTAATTAAATCTTCTGAATACTTTCTTAAATACTATCAGTTTTTTATTTCACGTGATATCTAAAGAATATTCAGGATTGAATTAACCAGTCTTTTAAAAATAAAGAGCTGTGGGGAAAGCATGGTTAAGTGACCATACAGGTCATTGTCGTCAACTTCCGTTAGAGAACTCAAGGTTCTGTCTGGTTCTTCATGAGAGATTCGTCATGTGTCTTTCTCATGTAAGCAAATTCTAGTCTCCTTTTTGTTTTGCATGAAAATGCCCAGCTCTATGTTGTCCTAGATGTGTCTAGAAGGCCCTGTACTTCATTGTGAAGTTTGATGTAGATTAAACTTTTTCAGTTTCCAACTGAGGAATCATGACACACTCTTCAGACACAATGGACCATTCAGTGTATGAGAATTTGCTCTTTTCCTTAGAGCACTGATCTCTTAATGACCTGTTCAAGTTTGATCACTTGAGTCTCACTAAATAGACAAATACATATAGGCTTATTCCTCAGAAACACAATACATTATCTCCCATCTGAACTGTCCAGGGAATTATATCGTTTCAGTGCGATCTTGCTTCAGAGTGCCAGAGAAGAACAAATCTGGTACAAGATTCAGTAATACATAAAAATGAGAACACTGGGACACGCAAACCACAGAAGGGGTATTGTGTGTTGCTGTAAAAATGAAAAAGGTATGAAGAACACCTGGAAGGGTATGTCTCACCTTCTCCCCCAGAGGGATGAGGTCTTTCTCAAAGATCTCGTGCTGGCGCTGAAGGGCCTCAACGCTGAGCAGGTCTGAGCCTGGGTCTGCAACCCTGAGGGCCTGGCATTTCTTCTCAATCTGTTCTTTTGTATCATCTGCTTCCCTAATAACCAGAAAATAAAGACTTTAGAGGTGATGTATGTGTATCAGTGAACTCATTACCACCTCCACCTCTACCACAACATTCCCAACTATCCTTTATTACTATGAGACATCTTTAATCTATAACTTACTATTATTTATCCATCTCAAAATATCAGGGCTCAAGAAGGTAAATATTTCTCAGGACAGCACTATACCCAAACAGGAGAGATGAAGTTTAAACCAAAGGGCCCAGCACCAAATGTTTAAGGTTGTTCCATTTTAAGCTAATTTAATCAGCCAGATCCATTCTGATCTCTATTTCCTCTTCCCTGTATCCTTAGAAACACATTTAGATACAAGAATGTTGGTTTCTGTTTTTATAAATCTGTTTGTTTACTTGTTTGTGTGCATATTTCTCTTTCTTAGTGTAGGCATGGGTTGGCAAATGAAACCTAGGAAGACAAACCAAACAGTCAGATCCAATATGAGTCTTGTTTCCTTTTATTTTGACTGCTTCTAGTTCAGGAATATAATGATTTAAACCACGTGTTTATAAGTCCAGATTGTCTCACTGTCAGGAAAGCATGTACATCCTATTGATTACATCCCAGAGCTTGAGCCAGGCATCACGATGTTGATATTTGTTACCTCTGTGCACACAATGGGCAAATGAGGACTCTGTTGCTGAAACCTTGATCCCAGTTAGCACAACTGTCACTGACTGAAGAAGGGCTAAACTAACAGCTGTGGTTCTGAAATAGGAACTAGACCTGTGATTTCTGCATGGAGGCTCCCAATAGCATCGATTTTATGGCTGCAATTCTTACCTGTGGAACACTTCGACAGCATGGGCACTGCTCAGCATTTGCTGTTGTTCATCTGCGAGCCTCTGCAAGGAATCCCAGCGAGTATTCAATTCCTAAAAGAAGCAGATGCGTTGGACTTGAGACAGAGTCAACTCAGATGGCTCTGCAGTACCTGTGACTACCTTGGATTTAAATGACTGCTTTTCATGTCCTTTGTTTTTCATTCATTATATAACATTACTTCGTTTTTGGACACATTTAGTTTGGTCCATGTATATGCCAGTGTAGTCAAAAAAGAGTTATATTTTTCCTGAACTGATGTTCTATGGGAAATTACATCCATTGCTTTGGAGCAATAGTCAATGTTTATCATAATACCTTTGTTGATTTAACAGTTACTAGATTATACTAAAAGGGAGTAAAAAGTAAATGTGACTTTTAGAGCTAGAAGGTGGTACATTCTTCTAGGGAAAACTTTTCACATTCTGAACTGAATAGAAGTAGTGGTTTCTTATAGCCTTAATTGCTGTAAGGAGTAAGTGCATTATTTACATGCATATGCTTTACCTTCTTATCCAGCAACAATCACCAAAAAAAGAAGAGAGGGACTCTTCTTCGTCACTGGCTTATGATAACAAGAACAAACTGGTCTTTTATTAAAGTCCATTTTTATGGAATCATAGCTTCAGACAGAAGTCTTGTGTTATGTAAAGAAGCCAAATGAAGAATTCCCTTTCTCCCATTCTCATCAGTTCTCTGTTTAAATTATCCTCATTATGTTTATCAGAACCTATCTCTTTTAGAAACCTCTTGTGGTTCACCTCTTCGTGTTGCCATAACTTCTTTTATATTACTATTTTATATATTATTTTTAATCTTTTATTTATTTGGAACAGGGTCTTGTTACACAGCTCAGCCTCATAGTCATCCTCCTGTCTCAGCATCCTCAGCACTGAGATTACAAGTAGGCACCACCATAGTGGGTTTTGGTAGCCTGAATAATATGCCTGGGGCTTAGGGATGGCATAGCATGCATAGGTTCTGATATCAGGGACTGGTTCATTGTAGTTGTCAGGTAGGTGCTTAGACTTGAGCTATCTCTCCATCCCCTATAATAACTTCTTGAGTGACCTTATTTTCTTTTCCTTTTTTTTTTCATTCATTTATAGTTGAGCCCTGGTCCACATGGCAGTGATAAAAACATGAGTATATGTTATAATGAGAAGATTTCATGGTATGTGATCAAAAATTATAATTCCAGAGTTGTGGTTTTGTGGAAAAACCTCCTCTCTCCACAAAAATATCTATGTGAGAATACAGAGGATACTCAATGAATGTTAATTTAAAAATCTACTTTTATTTTATTTAAACAATGAACCAGAATTGACTTAAACCTGAATTACGTGTATTTAGACCATGAAAATGTTTATATCAGCTGGACCACTGTCCTTGGCCTTTTCCATAACCACTTTCATAGTTCCACTCTGTCATGGACATCCTCAGAAATATAAGGCATAGAACGCTGAGAAGTGCAGAGCAAAAGGAAGAATCCCAAGCCCCACTGGGAGTTCAGGACAAATGCCAGGACCCTCACTTACCTGCCGAATGTGAGCACCTTCTGGTGTCAGAAGCTTCTCAAACAGCAACTCATCAGCTACCTTGTTGATTTCTTGTAGTCGAGGCTTATTGGTCTTCAAATCCTAGATGAAAAATGTTGTTCAAAGTACTGTAAATTCTGTTCTCAAAAATCTTCTATATTTATTATACATCTTGGTTCTCATTTGGCTAAGTATTATTAAAATATATTGTTAACCTCATTTGCAACATGCAAGCTGCTTTTACCACTGGAAGAATATGTTTAAGTTCAGTAAAATTTTCCAAGACAACTATTATTTATTTGGAGCATATAGCACATCTATGATATTAAGTTTCTAAAAATATTTCCCTGAATTCATTTATACTATCAGAAGAATTTATACATGAGAAAGGTGATACTATTTTTTTATCACTACAGATTCCTCTAACTTCACAGCATCTCATTGACTGAATTACAATTTTTTCTATATGATGAGATATAGGAAAAAAACCCTCCCTCTCTCTGAGACAGTGAGAGATATGTAACTTCCTATATCAAGAGATTTCACCTACAAAATGTGAGAATGTATACATATATAATTTTATGCATAATGTATAAAATCTTACAGGTAACATTTATAATCTCATACATAAGATATATAATTTCAAGAAGGTAGTAGAATAAAAGGAAAGAAGTAATTTGGTCTGTATTTCCTAAGCTAATAAAATGACTGTCAAAGGAGAAAGTATGAGGAAAGACTTTTAGGTAAAGAAACATACATTCGTTATAAAGTGGGCATTCTTTCTACTGTAACTTTGCTCTAAAGTCTAAAACAAATTCCATCCCTAGCAATAGTCCATAAAGTCCTGGGCTTCCTGTCTCAGGTCAGAAGATCACCCATTTCCCTACACTTGATCCTCTCCATGTCTTCAGAAATAACAAAGCCCCTCACTGCATTTCTGCTTCTCTTTTGCACCAAAACGTAACTAACGTAACCTATTAAGGTCACAATGGGGGAAAATTGGGATAAAAGGAAACAGCAACAACCCTGAGTACAGTGTCTCAAGTATTTTCCTCTTTCTCACCCTTTGGAACTCATCACATTTTTTCTGCAACTCCCACACATCATCTAGTTGAACACCCGTGTTTTCTGCCTTTTTCTCTTGGATCCACTCCAGCATATCTCCTGCCTCATAAGCCAGTCGAAATTCATTGTAACGCTGCAGCAGTCCACGTCTGCGCTGTTCTGCCCGATCAAGGAGGGAGCGGTACCTGGGCAGGACATGAAGAGAGTGGGAAGCAAGGGCTACACAATGGGCAAAATAAGGAACACAGGCAAGATGAGGCAAGTGAATGGTGACAGGTAAAGGAAAACAAAATAAAAAGAGAAATAAAGAAGCCTGGGAGATAGCTCAATGGCTTAAGCACCTGCCTGGCAAGCACAGTGTCCAGAGTTTGATCCCCAGCATGAAAAGAGAAAGAAAGAAAGAAAGGGAGGAGGAGGAAGGGGAGAAGAAAGAAAGAAAGAAAGAAAGAAAGAAAGAAAGAAAGAAAAGAAGATGAGAGGAAGAATGAAGATAGAAGTAAAAAGGCATCAGAAGCAGAGAAACACAGTATTACATTTAAAAATAATAAAATTTACAGTGTCTTAACCATATAAATAAAATAACATCCTTTCCCATTCTGTAAAGCTTTTCTGCGAACTGACAACTGAATTGAAACAGAGAGGAGGAAGTTCATAGGGTTGGCAGAAGATGTTCTGATAGCCTTGAAGGAATGTTAGGCAGGGAATCAAAAATACATTATCTCAGACAACTAGCTTCATAGTTATGGAGTTCCATTTCTTTACATGAAACCTAAATGATTAAAGGATCCCAAGTTTACTTCCAATCTTCAAATCTGTGAATTTTTGCCCCTAGTGGAACAGACAGCACCACGAATAGAAACCTCAGTGAACAGGAAATATTTGAAGAAGCATTGCCCAGTCCTCCACCCCCTGGAGCTTACAGCTGTTCGATCTGCTCCTGGCGCTGGGCAATGTTGCCTGGCTCTTCTTGTCGCCTCTGTCGGAGAGTCGGGAGCTCATCTGGGGCCAGCTTCCTGACATGGTTCGAAGGGACAAAGCCCTGGTGATCATCGGCTTCAACCTTCCACCAGTCCTGCAATGAAATCATATTCCCTAATTCATAGAAAATCCACAGGCAGGAAAGATTTTTACTAATCCCTAAATCTCTAGGCACTGGTAGAGGCGGGTGGTCAACAAAGTTAATCACTGCCTACAAGGGGCAGGTGACAAATTACAGGAATGAATTGCAGAGTTTGCTGAGGCAAGACTCTGAAACTAATTTTCTGTCAGATCAATAAATATAAAGAGCCTTTTCAAACAACAGAGATAATTGTCCTGAAGATGGGGAGTTTTCTTTATTAAGAACCAGCTATTGGAGGGAGGGACATCTGTGCATGACAATATTGCACAGTAACTTCAGGAGTACAAAACGCCTAACTGCCTTAAAATTCACTATTGTAAATACGTTTTTTTCTTTTTTGGACTGATAATGTTCTAACCATTCTACTGTTAATTTACTTAGGGAATTGCGGGATGAAATGAAGAGGAGAGATAAAGAGACATGGGACTGTCACGTAGCTGATATGATAATGCCACAACTTGCCTCTCTTCAGCTACCTTCAGTGAAACTGTATCCCAAATTCTTTGCTTCCCAGAACTCTGTGGAGACTAGGTAGGATCAGAGTATAAAAATGACTTCTTATGAAAAATACATTAAAAATCCCAGTCAATATTTTATCATAGTTTTATTGGATAGAAAATCTAGGGAAAGTCAAGAAGATAAAAGAATTTCCTCTTATCTGGCTCCTGCTACCCTAGAAATTGTTGTTCCATCACTAAGAAGAGTGGCACAGAGCAGAAACAAGTAGAGACAGGAAGAAAGGAACAATCACACCTCATTTCTTTGATGCTTCTTTTCTTTAACTATAAAACTAGGATTATATCTCCAAAAGATAAGCATAGGATCATGTATACTATCTGGAGAAAACACTACTAAAGTGCTACTTAACAAATTATAATTCCTGAAGAGATAGAGTATGAATACCTGACAGGTTAGGAGAGACACTTGTGGAGGAGCCAGTGCACAGAGGACAAGAAAAACAAAGGAGTCACCTTGTTGATGGAACTTAGCAGAGTTAAGACATCATTCTTCTTCATGGAGACTTCTCGTGGGCTCCGGGCCTGGAAGTCAAACAAAGCCAGAATTCTCACTTCCTGAGCAGCATCATCCACAGGTGCAGCCTTCTGTTGCTGAAAAATAAATTAGAAGAAGAAGCAGAGGTGAATTACCCACTGGGAATGTCCCCGCAAGGACAGTTCTGTGGTGCGCAGTCCTCAGAGCCTCTGGAAAGGGCAAGTCTCTTTCTGGCACCTCCATCAGCACTACATCAGGGAAAAAATTCAGACACACAGGCTTCAATCTCTCATGATTTCTTTTTTTAAATTACTTTTAATAAGAAATAATAGAGACAGTTTCAAAACACATTAGTAAGACAGTCACAATAATTGATACAATGTATGTTGCTGTCTTCATAGGAGTTGTTCAGAGTACAAGATGCACAACTGATAACTCTTCTAAACACTCCTGGTACAAACATTTCTTCTCATTGAACTAAGAGAAAGTAATTGTATACCTAGAGCAATATTCCATAATAGTGGTGGGTTATTGTCAGAACTGGCAATATTGGAAGCTGTTGATTTGAGTCTTTTACAGCTCAGCATACTAATCCGGCTTTGCTTTTTATGTCTCATGGTTAAACTTTTCTGCTGGCTGGTTAAGGCCAAGTTGAAGCAAGGCCTATATAACAAAACATGTAACTTTTATATCTGACAAGGTCAGTCAAATACCCTCAGGATTTACCTTGACACCGTGTACAACATTTTGTAGAACTTCTGTCAGTGTCAGCCATCTAGATGAGTCACTGCCATTGCTTGACCAGTTTGCTTTCTGTGAAAGCCTGAGAGAATGTTTTCCTCTATATGACTGCCCTTAGGCACACTATACATTGTTGATCCCTTTCCTCTGTGGGCCCATAATCTCCTTGGACAGAAAATTTGGGACACCACTGAGTTATAGGATATTACAGTGCAGGGTCTCTTATGTCCTGAGTCCTCACTGACCTTGAAGGGTTAGATTCAAAATGTTGGCTACAAGGTTAGCCAATAGTTTTTCTTATACACAAAGCCTGAAATATAAGTGGAAGCTGAAATAAAAGATTGATCATGAGAAGTGACACCTGTATAGAATGGGAAAGGGCACATGAGACAGGGCAAGGGTGGAGCCAGAGGAAGGAAATGGGAGGAAAAAGAATGGAAAAAAATGGAAATAGGTCTTTTACAAATGGGAGGAGGGACTCAGAGTTGGAAATATCAGGGAATAATGAGAGACATAAGCAAAAATAAATAATTAAAATGTGTCATGAGTGTGCACCGACTCTCCATGGCATATACACTCATAGTGCACTGCAAAGGGGTAAATCTGTAAATGTTTCAAGGCCAAGAACAAACAGAGGTGACTGACAATAAGTAGTCATCAGATATATGGATGTACCATAACGCATATCAGAGTACTGGCAGGTAGGGAAGTAAGCAAATGTATAGTTTATCAGAAACATTAGATGCTCCAAGCCACATTTTTCTTTTTTTCTTTCTTTTTTTTACATATAAGGGGTAATGTGTTTCTCTAAGAAGACCCAAAAAGATGATGTATATCAGAATTTCAGAGAACCATTACAGTTACAGATTCTCAGTGATTTACAACCTCCCATTCCCCCGGGCCTCTACTAACCATTCTTCCTGCTTGGCTGTTGTTTTGTTTTGTTTTTGTTTGTTTGTTTATTTAAGGAGAATAGTAAAATAAGGTAATAAAGTATAGAGGCAAGAAGGTTTATTTTTAAGGGGAGTAAAAAATATTAAAATCCAAAAATATTAAAACTGATACAGAATTTCATGAAACAAAATGATAGGACTTCAACAATTGGTGTTACACATATAATTATCTTCAAATTAGTTGCTCATATTATCAAATACAAGCACGTAAAACTGATTTAAAAAATTCAAAAAGCAAACTACAGTTTAAGCAATAACTGCTCTTTTCAATGTCAAGTTACTATGAACTTCATACAGTACTTTAGGGATGAGTGGTCTATAACAATGTTAAGTCCCCAAAATTTAAAAATTGAGATCATAAACTACATTAGAGTCGTCTTCCTTATCACTTTTAATAAACAACTTACTGTCCAAAGGGGACTTTTCTCTTAGTTTTACTTCCTTCAAATATTGTTTCTAATAGAATAAACAAAACCATATTTCTTCTTCTTAAGCAATCCCCTGGCCACTTTCTCAGATTGGCCTTGAGGCTCAACCTCACCTTATTTATTTATCCTCATATTTAGCATCCTTTAGCGCTTCCTTTCCTTGTTTAAATTTCTGGCACCAGAATTAGGTGTAATTGTCATGAAAGTCGGGATTGTATATGGGATTTGTAGAACTGTTGTCAGTGACAATCTATGTACTGTATATGTATTTCATGCTTATATATGGTAAATAATTAATTAGCATTATTATAAAATGAAGGAAGGAAATTAAGATGATTAACTTTTGTGTGTTGACTTTGTATCCTGCTATGCTACTGAATTTGAGTGTTAATTCTAATAGCTTCTTGGTGGAGTTTTTTGGATCTTCCAAGTAGATTATCATGTCATCTGCAAATATTGATAATTTAACTTCTTCTTTACCTGTTCTTATTCCTTTTATTTCTCTCTCTTGTCTAATAGCTGCAGCTAATAGATTCCAAAACTATATTGAATAGGAGTGATGGTAGAGGACATCCTTGTCTTGTACCAGATCTGAGAGTAAAAAACTTCAGTTTTTCCCCATTTAGAATTGTTAGCCATTGGATTGTCATAGACGACTTTTATAAGATTGAGGTAGAGGCAATCTATTCCAAATTTCTGTAGTACTTTGAAGAACAATGAGTGTTGGACTTTGTCAAAAGCCTTTTCTGAATCAAGTGAGATGGTCATATGATTTTTGTCTTTGGCTCTATTGCTATAGTATGCTATATTTACAGACTTATATATATTGAACCATCTTTATATCCCTGGGATGAATCCTACCTGGTATAGTGTGCCTAAGAAGAATCACCTAGAGAGAAACCATTCTCTCAGGCTTTCACAGAGAGCAAACTGGTCAAGCAATGGCCGTGACTCATCCAGACGGCTGACTCTGAAAATAGTTCTACAAAAACGTACATGGTTTCAAAGCAAATCCTGAGGGGATTTGACTGACCTTGGGAGACACAAAAGTTCCATGTTCTGTTATATAGGTCTTGCTTTAACTTGGCGTTACACATCCAGCAGAAAAGTTTAACCACGAGGAATAAAACATAAAGCTAGATTAGTATGCTGAGCTGTAAAAGGCTTAAATCAAAAGCTTCTGACATTGCCACTTCTGCCAATAACCCATTGCGATTGTGGAATAATGGACTATGTATACAACTACTTCCTCTAAATTCAGTAAGAAGAAATCTTTTGTACTAGCAATGATTAGAAAGATTATTATGTCTCATCCTGTGCTCTGTATAACTACTACAAGGACAACAATGCATTATATCAATTATTGGGAATGTACTACTAACGTGTTTTGAAACTATCACATTGTTATTTCTTTTTGTTGTTGTTGTTTTGTTTTGTTTTTTTGTGGGACCAGGGTTCGAACTCACGACCTTGCACTTGCCCAGCAGGCACTTGTGCCTCGGAGCTATCTCCCCAGCCCCTATTTCTTATTAAAAGTAATTTTAAAAAATATGATTAGACCCAAGCAACAAAAGAGGAAGTGAGGGAAAGATGGAGGGAGGAAAGGATGGAGGAAAGATCATTATTTTAGAACAAAGAGAAAAGCCAAAAGAGACATCAATAAATATAAGGTAATTTTAATGGAATGTTTCTTTTGAATTACATCTCTGGTGATGTGATGAAGATGTTACAGTTTCTAACGAGAAGAGTATAAAATTCAGTATTTTCTCAGCAACTGTTCTCTAGTTTTTTTTTTTGTTTTTTTTTTTTAATAGTAACTGATAGTAAGAGAAATTCCTTTGCTTCTGTGACAAGCGATGGCATTCCTGTCATTGCTCCATCCATCTTACCTGGCAGGCTTCTGCTTGCTCCTGTAGCGCTTTCATACTGTGTCCAAACACATCAAGATCTGCTAGGAAGGCCTCGTGCTTCTTGAGCAGAGCCTTGATTTAGGAAGAAGAAGAAGAGCATGAGAACAAATGCAGCAGGAATAACAGACGCACTAGGGAAATGCTTCAACCGCTATTATCTGAGTTATACTGATTGTCTTAAATCTGGTAAAAGCTATTTTTCTTCTATTACAAAGATTTTTTGTTTAATCCTATATTTTCAAGTTTCTCAAAGACATAGTTAATAAAAATCCAACACTTGAACATACCTATTAAAGACTAGTTTAGCTCAAATTGGTACATACTTCAATCAAATATATATCATACCTAAAAGAGGGTGCTATCTGTAATGTTACCTTGTGGAATAAATACTAACATAATTTTCGGGGCTGGGGAGATATCTCAGTAGAAGAAACACTTGCCTGGCAAGTACAGGGTCCTGAGTTCAATCCCCAGTACCTCAAAATAATAATAATAATAATAATAATAATAATAATAATAATAATAATAATAATTAATAATTTTAAATGCACAATCCCATTGTAATACCTAAGGCTCCTGAAATACTATACAGAGTATCTATAAGAGAGTGAAAAGAATAAAGAAATAAAAATAAATAGATATAAAATATAACTATGATATTTGAAGTGCTTGCTTTCTGCTCCAAAATATATCTTCTATCCTAGTTAAGAATTAAATGTCCATATACTAAAACCATTTTTTTGTCATAAAAAGCATGGTTTATGAAAGTCCAACATAATTCTAAGAAGTTCAGAATGAGACAAAGATAAGCACGTATATTTGCTTATACTTTTTGGATTTAGATATTAGAGAAACAAGAATTTTTGTGAACTACAGTAATGTAGTACATCTTTGGGACTCCCTATTAACTCGGAGGCTATTCTAGAAGATGAAAGCCAGAGATGATCGCTCTGTAATCTCTAAATAACTTAGCAGAATGTGCAGCTGTCTGTCTCTCAATCCCCACAAACTTTCAATGAGTGACTTGGTAGCATTTGGTAAGTGTTTCCTAGAACAGTCCATCCTGCCTCGGCTCACCCCAGCTGCTTCTTCATCGGCCCCATAGTTGGTGTTGTCCACAATTGGCTCCTTCTCTCTAATCCACGCTTCTGCTTCATGCAGATCCGCCAGGTACTGCTGGAAAGCGACATTCGCCTCGAGAGCATCCTGCCGCCTGTTAGCTCGAGCACAGAGGGACTCCATGTTCTTGTTCAGACTCTCAATCCTCGAGGCTATATCTTCTGCAGCAAAATGTCCTACATGGTAGTTGAAGAGCAAGGTGAGTCCTATGGAAATAACTTGACCAACTTGACCTTTTCTTTTCCTTGTATGGCTATGACGCGTTCTACCAATAGCCATCATCCTCCCTTTCACTTCCCTTTACACCCAACCTCAAGTCTCCCTAGGATAGACTGGGTCAATTTGCCCCAGTGGGCTCCTGCTACCCCTAAGGTTACTTCTCAGCTGCTTTGAAAAATGTAAATCGATGCCACTTTGAAGTTCCTGTCATTCCTGGCGCTGATTCTACCTTTATAAGATATATCTGGGAAAGAGACCGGACAAGAATATGGGCTCATGGCAGTATGCCTCAAATACCCAAACCCTAATAAGTTCTAATTAACATAGTAGCCCTTACAGAGACTTACTCAAAATGGAAGTAGTCTGCTTTTAGCTATTCTATTTTTAACGAGAGAGGACAGCTGTCTAACTGCTCATTATCCTGGTATATACCAGACTGTAGCCAGGACAGTTGAAGCTTGCTGTACTCTTTACACCTACTTCAGGAAGCATCTGCTCTGGCTGCAACAGAACATTCTGATGCTTCTCCTGCTCTCTATAATTATTACCATATGTGCAGCACTCCTATCACATTTTTTTTTTCACAACCGGGATCTAACTCAGGACCTTGCACTTGCCAGGCAGGCACTTGTGCCCCTGAGCTATCTCCCCGGCCCTCCTATCACATTTCTTCAGATTAGTATGAGAGGGCTTTCTCTCATGCATTGGACCCCCATGCTCTATCATAACCCTTGTTCATATAAATTCTTGTAACAGTGGTCCTATAAATCTGCACATAATTCAGTACTTAAAAGTCCTTTAAATCTAGTCAGAATTCTTACCGTTTGTATTATGGGCAAAGCAGCTGCTTTTAAAATAATGTAGCTGATAGTCCTAAAGAGCTCTAGAGACAGACAGCAAAGACTAGCAGCAGCCAGCACAGATCAAAGTAGATAAGCAGCAGGATTGGCAGGTACTATGGGATTGCACAGCTAGTGCCGATCACAGTGATCAGTGTAACCAATGTAAGCTGCTAAGAAGAGCTATGAATTACTACATAGGGTTAGCTTCAGCTACTATGCAATGACAGTAGTGGTTGAGTGCTCAGAGCTATAATACTAAGGGTTAAGAATCATAGATATTGCCAGAGAGATAGCTCAGTGGAATAAGTGCGTGTCTGGCAAGCACAGGGTCCTGAGTTCAATCCCTGGTTCCGCAAAAATAAAAATAAATAAATAATATTATATTATATTATACTATATTATATATATATATATATATATATATATATATATATATATAAATTCAAGGTCCCAAAGGGCTAAGGATCATTGCCGCTCAGGACTACAAGCTACTAGTACAGCTACACTTTTTCAAATTTGTGATTCCTATTCAAATTGAGCTAAAGAGCCCTTTACTGATAGGCATTAAGTTGAGTATGACCCTTATTAATACTCTGCAGAATCTAATGCCTTTTGCAACTTGAATGAAGAAATGGAGTCATGGGGATGGTGTTATGTGTAGCTAAAGTCTCAATTTTCTCTTATTTCTTACAAAGAAAATTATTTTTATTGATACAATTTAGATATATACTGACCACATTCATTATAGGATTAGGGTACCTCTGCATGATATAGCACGGTTTGTTTTAAGTTTTCCTAGTCTTTTACCCTCCATTCAACTTTTTCCTCTCTTTATTTACAAAATCTGTGCTTCAATTTTTCCCTACTTTTCTCATTTTTGTTTACTTCTGCTGTCCATTCTTTCCCTCTCTTCCCTCCCTCCCTCATTCCTCTTCCTATTTGAACATGTCTTTAACTTCTCTGGGAATAAACAGCAACAGGTGTTAATGGGGGATGGGTAGGTATATGTGATGGTGAGTAGCATATTGGTAGTCTAAGAAATGCAGACCAGGTAATGAAAGACTAGTGATTTATGCTCGAGTATGGAAAGCTCCAGTATTAAAAGCATGTATCCTCAAGACAACACAGTTAAATCAGTAGATTTCTGCTCTTTGGGATTTGTTACAGTAATTGGTCTTCCATTCTAAACAACCAAATAGGAGAACATGCTGTAAGTAAGATATGATGGATTTTAGAAGTATAGAACCAAGAAGATAAATAAGATATGTCCTGGAATAGCTATAGGGTGTGCCCTGAGTAATTTTTGATGCAGTGCTAGAAGTGATAATGAAAATAAAACAAAACAGAAACTCCAGTTTTCTTAACTTAAACAACGGGTTGATGAGTCTGAGATCAGAGTTTGAGGAAGCCAAGACAATTAGAATATGGGAGCAAACATGCTAAAGTGAAGGGTGCCACAGTGATGGAGCATCAGAGGGACACACAGAGGCCCCTTGAGGCATCTGACTCATTGCTCATGCTCATTCATGAACCAGGAAACTACTACGGGATGAGCAAAGTCTGAAGACAGTGACCAAAGAATTCCCAGGAAAGTTCTTAAACTGTAAATAATTAAAAGGACCACCCATCAAAGTGGAGGAATATAATTATATATTTAAAAAAGAGATTTTAGAAAGGCAGTATCTCAGTATTTGACTATCTCTAAACCAATCCCAAGATAAGCTCTGCTCTGGAAGAACCATAACTGAGTAGATCCAAGAAGCGCAATGATTGTCAAGCCAAAGAAATAAAGGTAACCACTTTCACTTATAATAAAGATGATGAGCAGAAGTGATAAAGAGAAAACCTTGAGAGCCAGGGGAAAAGCAGCCTCACATATGAAGGAGCAATGGTAATAATTACAGTTGGTTCATCAGAAACTTTAAGACAATGCAGCAACATTTTTAAAGTACTGAAAGAAACTGTCAACCAACCATCTCATTTGTGGCAAAAATTTGTTAGAGTGGAGGTATAGCAGACTTTTAGATGAATAAAATGTTAAAGAATGTATTATTATCTGATCTGAACTACCAGGAATATTAGAGGGAGTTAATCAAACTAAAGGAAAATGAGGCAGATGAAAATTCTGATCTGTGCAAAAGAATTAACGACACTGGATATGGTAAATATATAGGCAATTTCCTCATTTCTCAAACCTTTTTAAGGCCAACTGACTAAAGTAAAAATAATGACAATGCATTGTAGAACTCTGTATCTATAACTGTATCTACATCTATATCTATATCTATATCTATATCTATATCTATAGATATATAGATAGATGAATGACAGATTTTTCATGATAGCAGTAACAATTTACCATAGGATAAAAGGGAAAAATAGAAACACATATTTATGGATAATAAATGACATAATACTATTTTAAGTTCGTTTGGCATAAATGAAAGATCTTTTACATCCTAGAGCAATAGCTCTCAAATTTTTTGCCTCAGAATCCCTGTGAACCTAAAATTTATTGAGAACCCCTATAAAACTTATGATTCCTTCACTGGATTTGCTGATAGTTATCCAAATGAGAAATCAAAATGAAGGTCTGTCAGTAGATAATACACAAATATATATGCTATTAGACAATTGGGAAATAACTTCACCATGTATCTTTTACACTCCGGAAATCAGTGTATGTTACTATAATAGGAGGAGAATCATGCCTTCACATCATTACAAAAATGCTCATTTGTATATTGCGCACTCTCTGAAAGTGTCTTGGGGAACCCAAGCTGCAACTGGAAAATCACTCAACTAGAACAAATACCTTCTTACCTTAAATGGAGCTGTAAGTAACAGACCAACAGGAAGATCAAATAAATTCATTCTAAGTACAGATACAAAGAAGACACAGAAAGCGTGCTTCAGATGACTCTTTAAAAGACAAATAGATGGGCAAATTCATTAATAACTCAGTTCAGAAATGATTCTACTTGCAAATAATTCAGTTTCCAAACGGAAGTATTTGGCAGAATTGCACTTTTGTTCATGCATTCTGCATCAGTGACAAACGTGACCAATGCCATCCTCCCTGGAATTGTGGTATGAATCAAGTACACATCACTGAATGGACCACAAAACATAACGAAGAAACAGTTCAAAAGTCTGTATTAGAGGTCAGCAAAGTATATTTCAGAACAGAAACATGACCATGGATAAAGAAGAAAACTTTACACTTTCAGGAACATTTGAAATTCATTTAAAAGACAAAAATTGTAATGGAAATTCAAGACAGATAAATTGAAAATATAAAGTTAAAAGAGAAATGGACAAAATCCACCCCTCCAATCAAAGATTTAAAGAAACAAAACATGAATTTATATAGTAATCTAGGAATAAAAAAATATTGGTTTGAATCTCTCAGATGGCATCTGAAATTTTGTTCATTAAATTGAATTTTTTCCTCAGTACTGGGGATGGAACCCAGGGTCTCTGTAGCAGACTACATTCTTAGCTCTTTAAAATTTTTTTTTGAAGCTGCATCTTGCTAAGTAACTAGGCAGTGCATGAACTTGTAATCTTCCTGCCTCAGCCTGACAGAGTGTTGGCATTATCATGTGTGGCCTCATCAAACTGAATTTCTTTAATGCTTTTTAAAGCAAGGTATTGCTTAGAAGATTCTGCTTTTTCCTTCACCAGGGGAAATGTTCAACATAATCTCCAATGCACTTGTATAACTAGACTCTGATGATCAAATATGAACAACTTATTTAAGAGGTAGGGGTTTCCAAATATGAAAGAGTAGTTGATAAGAATCAGTGAGATTATATAAAGTGAGAAATACAAAGAAACCACACAATTTACTAAGATAACTAGACACTGGGAACATGAGTATTCATAGAACTGAGAACTCCTACAGGAAAGGTCAACAAAGTATATCTAGAATTTATAAAGGTTTGTGACTTGTTTTAGAAAACTTCAGAGCTTTGATTTTGAATCCATTAACTTCCACAAACTGTGTGCTATTAGGATAAAATCATACTAATTATTTTCACTCTAGGAAAAAGAAAGAGGAATGGCCTATGAGGTTGGGAAGTTCCTGTTATCAGAGTACAAAAGCAAAACTGCACTTTCACTGACTAAAAATGCTCAAAAGGAATTTCAGCATTGTGTGGAAAATGGATCTGCTAGTTTTTTTTTTTTTTTTTTAGTTTTTTTGCAAAAATTTTAGCCAACTGTCCTTTGTTCCAGGGACTTATATCTAGACTTTATAAAGAATTAAAAATTATCAGGCTTTGGGCTGGTGAGATGGCTCAGAGATCTAAAGCACCTACTTAGGCAAGCTTAGGCAACCGCAGGGAACACGGTTCAGTCCTTGGCACCACATGCTGCATCAGCCCAACCCCTAGGGCACCCTGAGCCAGCCATAAGAAGGAAGGAAGGAAAGAAAGAAAGAAAGAAAGAAAGAAAGAAAGAAAGAAAGAAAGAAAGAAAGAAAGAAAGAAGAAAAGAAAGAAAGATATCAGGCCTTGAAAACTCAAAGACCCAATCAAAAATGAACATCTGAGAAGAATACAGACTTCTCAGCTGAAGAAATACAAATAGAAAGTAAATACATGAAAAACGTTCAGCATCATTGATCATTTGAGAAATGCAGATAAAAACAACTTTAAACTTCCATCTCACCCAACAAAGAGAAGCTATGAGTAAGAACTCATCCAGTAACAAATGCTTGAGGGGTTTGGAATTAAGAAACTATTTTCAGCTGTTGGTGGGAGTATAGACTAATAAAACCACTATGGAATCAGTGTGGAGATTCCTTAAAACACTGGGATTGGAGGTTCAATTCAACCCAGTTGCTCTTCTCCTTGACATTTTTCCAGAAAAACTAGAAACATCATACCACAGCGATATATGTGTACCCATATTTATAGCAGTGCAATTTGTCATATTTAAATCATGGAAGCAATCACAGTTGCTAATCACCTGAGGAATGGATAAAAAAGATGTGGTGTTTTTATGCAATAGAGTATTATTCAGGCATAAAAACATGAATCTGTATCTTCAAATCCTAAGACTGTAGAGAGTTCTTGTGTAGTGATGGTTTGGCAAGCTGACCTGAATCATACATCACATACCTTCCTCTACCATTGTGTTTCCCCTTTCTGTTATCACTCGGATGCGTGGCTCATGGCTAGCGATGTCTGCCAGGATCACTTGGTGCCTGTTCAGCAGATTCTTGGCTATCACCAAGTCCTTCCCTAGAAAGAAAGAATTTCAGTATTTGAGATTACACTAAGGGATGAAGCAGCTTATGGAAAGTGCTCCATCTTTTGCCGAAAGGTAATGTCCATCAATAAATGTTAATCCTGTGAATTTCCTCAACCTTCTCCAATTTCCAATCCCCTCTTCCATCCAAACTGTTTCTTATACTTCCCATTCAAAATATTTCTCAAGAAACTGTGTTTTTCCAATAAGTTATAGGACTTTTTTTAATTGCTATAGACAAACACTTTATTCTTATTTTCCAGTCCCACACGTATGTCCCCAATACATGGGTACCACATTGCACTTTCTTTATGTCCACTTTTTACCAGGTACACCAATGCAAATGTCCTAGTGTTGATACTTGCAAACTAGTAGTTTGCAAAGGGTAAAACAGGCCTACAGCATCCATCACTTCCTCCTTGTGATGATGAACAGTTATAAAAGAATCCACCAACAACTTAGATGAATATACTGAGGATTACATGTGACTGCTCAGTTGAGAACTTTCACAATAAGTTAAGTTTTAGGAAAAGCAGAAAAAGCTAGGCCCTTACATATTCCGAGTTCAAATTCATACCATTGGTCACATGAACTTTTAAGAAGTGAATTTGTTAGCATGATTAAAGCTGTATAAAACTTATGGAGAGCTGGACAAATGTTCATGGCAGTGAAGGGGAAAAGCTGAGAGCAAACTTTCGACACCTTTCACTGTTCCAGTCCAAATATCTCTAATGTTTGTCTGCAAACACTGATCTTCTCCCCTGGCTCAGCCTGTTCAAGGTATACTGACCAAGGTGGGTAGAGGCTGCCGAAGGCTCAGTCTCTTGGATCCAGGCCTCCTCATCCTCTGAGTCTCTGCAGATCTGCTGCAGATGGAGGAGATCAATGAGTTTCTTCTTCCGTGTAGCCAGTGGTTCTTTCAGAGCTTCAAACCGGGTTGCCAAGGACACCTGCCTTGCCCTCATGGCCTCAGCCTCAGGGTGGCTTATTTCTTCAAAATGTGCAGCCATCTCTGTGAGGGTGTCCACTTGGTCCTGAAGGAAAAACACAAGGTGTGTTTTGTAGGAAGAGCCTGGAATTGTGGGTGATGTGAGTTGATGACAGTGGTAGTGTCAGCCCCTACAAATAGAGTGTTGGGGTAGCTAATCAAATCAGCCAAATAGAGTAGGTAAGGTTGTTATAGCAAGTATCTCCTCATGATGGTAAGAGCTATTCTATCTAAAAGTACAGCTTTCAAATGGCATGGAGAAAGAACTAAGTGCTCCAAAGTACATCGAGGCTGGATTGACAGTGCTTAAGTTGTAGGTGTTACTAAACTATAGAGCCTAAGCAAGCAAGTGGAAGGCTTTTTCTTTTTCATTATTTTTAATTTTTTTTAGTTTGTGTATTTATTTTTTTATTTAATATTTTTATTGTATAAATTTAACAATGGTTATATTACATATTTTCATCATCAGATCAGTTTAGATTAATACATATAGGTATATAAGATTGATCAAACAATTAAATATTCACACATTCAATCAACATTACTTTTTTTTTCTTTTCCCCTTTCTTATTTTAAAAGCTGATACATTGCATATTGTCCTCACAATAGTTTTACAGAGCACAGTGTGTGGGCATGGCCCACCACCCTTTTTTATTATTTTTAAAGAGAATAAAAAATAGGATTTTTTGTTTTAAAAATAGAAATGATACAGAATTTCACTGAACAATATATTAGGAATTCAGCAATGGTTGTTATATTGCATAATGTTGTCTTCATTTTAGTTGTTTAGATTACCAGACATACGCATGCAAAATTGGTCAAAAAGTTATGAGAAGTTAAAAAGGAAAAGAATTAAGCATTAACTGCTTCTTTCAATAGACCAGTAGAAATAATCAATACTATAATCCAAGCTATCTTGTACACATACATAAGTGCATCTTTTTCCCTTACTGTTTTCTTCTCTTTCTGTCTTTTTGAATAAATTGCATTTGCAAATGTAAATGAAAACTTCTGAAGTTTCAGTTTACTCTGTAACAAGAACAAAGCCTACAGGATGAAACGTGCTAGAGAAACAAACATCAGACCTCAGAGAGAAGCAACAGCGTTTCCTTAGCCACAGTACAGCTGGCCATGTCTGAAACAGGAGAGGTACTGTAGTAGGCTTTTGACCTTCTTATAAATATAATTCTGGTGGTATGCCTGTATGCTAAAGTAGATTTGAGAGGAACTCAAACTGTATTACTGAGGTCAGCTGTACATAATCTGGTGAAAATATGGAACACAACAATTTTGATGGGAGAGCTGTTTGTTTTTAAGGAGGAGGATGTGATGCATGAGGAAATTGCTCAAGAAATAGAGGAAGATCAGGCACTGGTTTTACTTTTCTATTTTGTCATCCAGTGTTCAAATTCTGTTCTCTTATGCTGCTGAGCTGTCTCCCTGGCCCCGAACTCCAAATGATTTGAGCTGTGTGTTCTCATTTTTGAACAAAACATTAACTATCAATGATTCTTAAGACATACACTCATTTATCTGTAAAAAAAAAATGCTATAGAAAGAATTAAGATCACTGACTAGATAATTTTTTTATCATTTCTTAGAATAACCTCATAATAAAATAGAATTATTTTCAAACATCATTATGGATCCAGTGTATTTGTATTCTTCGAAAATTCCGGGCCTGGCAGGATGGCTCAGTGGTCTAAAGCGCATGCTTAGGAAAGCTTGGGTGACTTCAGGGACCGCGATTGGATCCCAGCACCACATACTGCACCAGCCCTGCCCTCAGGGTAGGCTGAGTCGGCCATAAAATAAATAAATAAATAAATAAATAAGTAAGTAAATAAATAAACAAACGAAAATCCCCAACCCATTGCAGGATGCTCCAGGACAGGGAGAGAGGAGATTTGGCTTTTATACTTGGCTTCCAAAGAATTGCAATTTGGTCTTGAGAAATACTGTTCACAATTTTGCTTTATGTTTTTTCATTTACATGATAAAGCCTTCAGATTATAAAATGCTAAAGATATGCTTTAACTTCAACAGGATACCTCTACAATTTACTTTGCAAGAAGCATTCTGTAGCTTCTGTGCCTTGTAGGAAAACCAATCCCCAGTGATCTGCTGCTCTAATGTTCTGAAGTGGGGTGGCACACACCTATTTCTTAAGTTTTAAAAAACAAAAGCTCTTTTAAAAGAACGAGAAAAAGTATGTCCTCTCCTCTTTTTAAAATCTGTTCTGTACTCTTTGTCTGTGTAGATCTCAAAGTCATCTCAGGATGACTACCTAGCCTCCAGCCTTTTACTTTATTTCAGACCTCACTGAGCCATCCTTAGTGCTACACAGCAGAGGTTTACTTTCCTGTCCTCTTTAGGTTATAATGTATTTCCTATTTAATTCAGATTAACCAAAGATCAAATATTTTTTTCAAATGTATTTTTAAAGTGCAAATCTAGGAAAGGTCATAATTCATCTTAAATATACCTATGTTACTTGAGAAATCAAATCATCTGAAAGTGAATTTCCATTCCAGATTCTCTCCAATCTCTCAAAATCCATGCTATGGAAACTTCCTGGGTAACTTTGTTTTAAATAGAATTCTGCAGGGATATTAGAAGCAATAATCCAAAAGCTAGAAATACATACACTACTAGCCCTATTGTTAATTTTCTATGTGAGTTTGGAAAAAATTACCTTATATCTAGTGATTTTTTTTAATTAAAAAGCTTTGATGGCATTGGTTACATTTTCACACTTTTAATAATAGAATCAAAGTGAGCAGGAACAAAACCCAATAGTCTTATTTTATAGGTGATAACATTGAAATAATTCAAGGTGATTTAATCTAGCAAAGATTATACAACTAATAAGTGGTAAAGCTATCTGTAAAACAGCTGATAAGGGAGATAAGAGAAGAGGTGGAAATGATCATAGTGTGTTATATGAACTTAGAAATTGGCTACTAAAAGCTGAATGTGGTAGCATATGCCTGTAATCCTAGAACTCAGGATGCTAAGGCAGGAGGATTGTTGTGAGTTCAAGACCAGCTGGGCTACAAAGTGAGCTCAAGGCCAACCTGAACAAAAAAAGATGCTGTCTCAAAAAGACAAAAACAAAACACAGTCAAAATGAAACCCATTTTCTATATAGCATGCAGTAATATAATTTTTTAAAGAAACCTGGGTATCTAGATGAAGAGAACAGTAATTATGTTTAGTAGTCAATAAAGTCTCACATCAAGAGTTCTGAATAAAGTTGTTAAGGAGAACGACTAGACAGAGTAGGAGTGGGGAGAAGGAAACTGACATGTGATTCCTCCCATCCTGTTTTCCTAACAGTAGTTGCTTGTTCAGGATGTCCTCAGGGCGCAGAGCCTGTTGCCCACTGTGGGCCAGAGTTACCAACGCACCTGACGCGTGTTCACAGCAGACTCCAAGAGGCCGTGTTTCCTGAGCAGATTCTGCACGTCAGCCAGGCCTCTCCCATAGTCCTCAGAAGTGACCTGACTCTGCACCTCAGCCAGCCAGCGTTCCAGGTCTTCTGCAGTATTTTCGAATCGGAGCTGCTGATTCGCTTCATGCAACTGGGTCCCTGGGAAAGCACATCAGGAATAAGATAGAGAGAACTTCCCTCAGCGGAAGGGCCAATAGAGTCTTTTGGCCTTTTAAAGAAAAAAACAAAAAAAAAAAAAACAACGGGTTAGCTGTCTCCTTGTCATCATACGTAAGAGCTCATTTCAAATTAGGAAAAGTCTGATGATATTTGGATTAAACATTGCAGTATTCTCAAGACAATGAAAAACAATCAATTATATTTTCTGGTAAAATACAGTTTCACTGTGTCTCATTTTAGCCATGTTAGGTATTTTTGCATGTCATTGCCTACTCCTTATGCAAACTTTTCTTTGCAAAGGATTCAGATCCAAAGGTCTTAGTTTCCAGGTAGCATATATAAAATGTTGAGTTGATTCAGTTTGAAATTAGAAATTATTCTGAGTTTCATTTTCCCTCTTCATGACTGTTCATCACCAACCATGGCCAAGAGATTTCTTTTCCAAGAAAGATCTTGATTATCTTAAGTTGGATTTAAACCACTGACCAAAAGAAGAAAGACACAGGGAGGCAAATAGGGGCATCCCTTCTCACACAGCTCATCAGGTAAACTGACAATGGTAAAAAAAAGGTGGTAGGTTTGGAAATTAGGAGTTAGCTCATCATTCAAGTTTCTAGATCTAACCTTTTTGTGCTGTCGCTGCAAGCAACTCCTCCCAAAGACCCACAACCTCATCGACACGGGCTGTAGCATCCCTGGAAGCATAGTGCCCATCATCTACCATCTCCTGGCCAGTTTTTTTAAGGTCATTCAGGATGATCTCATTAGCTGCTAATTCCTTTTCAAAGTCTTGCTGCTTCTGAACCCGGCTTGTCAAATTCTGTGTATCCTAGATGACACACATACCAAAAAAATTAAGTGAAAAAATGAGAGACAAAGCTTTTGAGGACAAAAGATTATTTTCACCGTAAGTCAACCTGTGTTCAGAAAAGAATACAAGGGAGTAGAACCTTGGCTAAATGCTTGGGAAACTCATATGCCTAATCCCTCCTACATGGGTGGATGAATGGCAAATCTATCCAGAATTTATTGTGCCAAATCTAGATGTGGCCTAAGGATCAGATTAAATATACAAGCACTAACTCGTGAGAGAACTATCAGTCAGAGGTATTATGAGAGATGAAAATTATTTTGTTTTCCTCTTAGTACACAGACTGTCCATCCTCTGGAAATGTAATTGCTGGAGAGTGCAAACATGTGCTGCCTAGTTTCACAGAATGAGTTGAGCAGCTTCTTTCTGCCACATCTTCCACCCTGAAGTTTCTGCTTGGAGCCAGCTGTCTGTGGACTAAACCATGGGCCAAAATAAAGTACTCCACATTTGGGATGTCAGATATTGTCTCATCAATAGGAAATAAAGACCCTCCTGATAAGTATTAACAGGTACCCAGAACAATGCCTACCTTGTAATCTTCATCATCTGCTAACTTCTTTTTCTTATTGATCCAATTTTTTAAATAGTCCGAATCCTGATACAGACGTTGCAATAACATGGACTCTGTCAGCAGTTTCCGTCTACTTTCAGCCCTTTCACGCAGGGCATCTCTCCGAGCCAGAAGCTACAAAGCCATGAGAAAGCTCACCGTCAGCAGAACCAAGCAGGGATGTATGAGACTCACTGCCCACCCTGGCCTATGCTCCCAACACCACCTAATCCCAGTTCACAGAAGGCAGGTAAGGCTCTGGCCTTTAGACATACCCCATCACGGATAGTAGCAATGTTCTCTGAATCATAATGATCATGGTCAATCAGTCTGGTGGCTGTCTCATCTAAGGCCTAAAGAAAATAAAAAATAGGATAGTATTCCTTTAGTGACAACTGAGTGTCACAGTTTAAGAAAAATGTAGCACTATGGGAAGACAATTTTCAGGCTTAAATATTTAAATTTCAGCTAATGTTTCTTTATCAGCTGCATTTGAAAATATGTGTGTTACACCTGTTACTTAGCTCCTTTGTACCATAATATTTTCCAGGTCATTTGCATGTTACTATAAGTTGATAAAAGAAAGCAGTATCAGTGATGCTCATGTCCATTTTCAGTCTATCCAGGATCTATTTTTTCTCATTTAAGTATCATATAGATAGAGAGAGGGATAGACAGACAGACAGACAGACAGACAGACAGACAGATAAAAGATAAATGACACAGCTGCATCTACAGCTCTAAGAAAGATGAGTCCGAAGTTACAGAAATGCATTTTTACTCACATTTGTTCATAAATTTCTCAAATTGTGACAGCTCAGAAATGGGTTGATTTAGAGAGATAATGTGTAATGAATAATACTATATAAAATAATCACACTGCAAACATCTACCAGTGAGAACCAATAGAATAAGCATATGGTTCAATAAGGGACCATATTATGTACCACATTGATGAAAAGGAAAGATGTGGAATTTGTCATTTTTGATACTGCTGATGGTGTGTGTGTATGTGTGTGTGCCAAAAATACATAATTATATTTATATTTAGGAAAAAATAAAACATGTGCTGAGTCACCTTAAAAGAACCAATGCGTTGACATCTTGAATATCTTTCTAAGTATGCTTTCGAGAAAAAGAAATAGCTGGATAAAAATGGTGTGATTATTTTCTGTATTATTTTACTGAAGATTAGTATTTACCAAATTTTGGCTTTCCAATAAATTTATATCTGTAAAATTAAGTCAAAGTACCTTTAAAAGCCACAGGAAGTATTCCCAACCACAAAAGATGGATGAAACTTTATCAAGAATACCCCTCAAACTATGACCTATTGGATGAAGTAATATACACAAACAGGAAGCACATGCCCCAGCCCAGTAGAACCCATCTCTTACTATGATCTTCTCTTCCTGCGCAGTGAAGGCTTCCTCAAAGTCGTCGTGCTTCTCCAGCAGGGCTTCTACACTCCCCACTGAGTTTCCCAAGTCCTCATTTTCCAGGAAGGCCTATGGAAGATACAAAGGGTCATCCCACGTGTCTTCATTGGTAAGAAACATTTCTTTTGGATTATCATGGAGGTAAGCACTCAAGAGAGTGTTTCAGATAGATAGGAGTTAGCATAAATTAAAATACTGTGTAGAAATTAACCTCAATCAACATTAACTTTAGACCTGCTTTCCAATACATGATTTTCTCTCCTTTCTGTAGGTCCATTTACATAAAACTCAATTTTAAGTATTGTGGAAACCAATCTAGGTATTATGTCAAGTTCTCAAAATTGCCTCAAGTCTCCTCCAAGAAACCTCTGACTATCCCTCCCTGACCACATGTCTTTTCTTCTTGATTCTTTATCAGCTGGACATCTATTTCAGTTGTAGTATACTCTAGTGGCTATATATTTTAATATCTTTCTTGCCTTTGCCCTTGAGACAACTATAGGGGCCTTACAGAGAAGGTTATCTTTTCTGTTATAAATCATTCTCCAACTCCCAGAATAATCTTCAGCTCAAAGACTGATGGGGAGGGTAAAGTAGAAATGGGGAAAGAGGTCTCTAAAGTCTGAGGGGAGCCCTCTCTTACCTCTTGTCTGCTCATCCAACTGTCCACTTGCTCACGGTCCCGGCAAAAGAGGTGAAAGTCCAAGCACTGCTTGTACTGTTGCTGACGCTCTGCCCACAGTGCCCGCAGGGTGGCCCAGTTGTCAGCAAGCATCTTCATCTGTTTAAACAAGACATCTACTTAATGTATTGGGTCCCATATTTACTGAGCATTTAATAAATCCAAAGCCTTTTGAAGGATAGAAAAAATGGTAGGAAATAATGCTTCTGCTTTATGGTTTCAACAGATGGTTTCAGCACAGCAAAAATGTGTCCACAAGAAAGGCATACCATAATTCATATATACAAAGAAGGAGGAAAGGATTATTTCAGGTAGAAAAAACTACAAGTAAAACTGTGGAAAATCATAAGAAGTTTAATATCAAACAAATTTAATGAGGGAGGAACATTAGGGCTGTAGGAGAACATAGTACCTTGAGCAAATGGTATTATTGGAATCCAAAGTAATTGTTAAATGATACAATAGTTCCAGAGAAAAAAATGAAATAACTTCCAGTGGGTAGATACTTCACTAAGCTTAATTTCATGGAGCACTTAAAAGTGAAACTAAAAAAAAAAAAAATCTTTTACTGAGCAATTTAGAGCAATTCCTGCTAACTGCATGAAAAAAGGTATAAAATTTTGAGAATCCTAGGATAATGATGATGGTGGTGGTGATGATGAAAATAATAACAATGGCTAAGTTCTCGAAGTCTTAATGTTTTGACAAAGAAAATAAATCCAAGTTACAATGTTACTACAGAATATTACAGAAGTTTAAACTATGGTTATTTGAACTTCAGTCATCACACAAAACTGAAGGCTATGTTTGGAATTTATTTAAAAGGAAAGCGGATGAAAATCTTACTACGATTACACTTCCAAGGAGTGCTTGGGTACTGCAACAGGGCAAAATCTCTCTGTGCTAGGTGATTAATGCGTGGCACCTGTGATCCAGGAGGTTGGGATTTCCTGATTCAGTGGCAATCTGGGTGTTTAGAGTTTTAGATAGAGGAAAACTCAGCTTAATATTGTTATATGCAGAACAGGGCATGGTGGCTTACACCTGTAACCCCAGCACTCCGGAGGCTGAGGTAGGAGGATTGGTGCGAGTTCGAGACCAGCCTGGGCTACAAAAGTGAGCTCAAGGCCAGCCTCAACTGCATAGGGAGACCCTGTCTCAAAACGACAAAAAAAATTGTTAAATGCAGGAGAGAAGGAGAGGAAAAGGTGTGTCACCCATACACTACACACTGCTCTAGACACTATGGGGAAATAAAAGATTGCTGATAAGATAGAGTCATGGAATTTATGCTTTGACGATGAGCACAGATACGTGTCAGAACAGCACACACAGCAAAGCAACATGGTACAGATGCTTCAAATTAGATAGAAGACAATGGAGCACATAAAGGCCCAAACGTGAGCAAGCACTTTTTTGAGATCCCTCAGTTTAGCTAAAGCATATTATGAAAGGAAGCAGTATGAACATGGGTGTGCATCAGCAGTATGTTTATAGACTTCCATCTCCTTCCTGCTCTGAGATCATGGTATTATTGTGTGATTAAATGAGTGCCAGATATTTAATATAAATTCCACAAGTTCAATGATACATTACCTTTTCCTTAATTTCATCAGAGGCTTCATGGTCGCTCTCCAGTAGTTCTTGACCAATCTCATCAGCAGATTGAAATCGGTCATCATAAGAGTCAATCTCATGCTGTGGCCAACAGGGGGAAAAAGTTATATATATTTATATGGCAAGAAACTTGGCTTTCTTAGCACATCTCTGCCTCCCTCCTCTGTCCCTCACTCCTGCCCTTCTTCTTTCTCCTCCCACCTTATGCTGCTGGTGTCTATCCAGTAGGGCTTCCCCACCAGCCACATCTTCTGGCAGTTTATCAGCGTTGATCAGAGCCGTCTTCTCATTCATCCAGCCTGAGAGCTCGTCATAGTCTGATATGAACCGAAAATACCTGTGGAAAAGTTCAGGTAAGGGATGGAAGAGCAAAATCAGACTTGAAAGGACTTCCAACAAAGACCTAGAGGTGAACTGAACTAATATCTATGAGTTGCTCCGTGTATTAATCTGAGCTCTTCTCCCTGATGTGCTGAATGTCATTGTTCTTTTCTCAGTGCAGGCTGCAAATCTTTCACACCAGGGTGTACCTCCTAGGCTGGCATGATACACCATGCTGCTCGCAGACGTACAGTCTCAATAACAACAAGGCCTTGTCTACCCAAAGGGACTTGAAATGGAGTAAAAAACTCGTATTTTCACCAGTAAATATATGTATGTTATATAAATAATAGGAACCATCTTACGGAAGGAAGAGACAGAATTAGGGTAAGGATTCCTTATGCATTTTAGCTAACATTAATTCTATTAATGAAAAAAATGCATCTTTATATCTGATAACCTAAACAACTAATTTAAATATAACTTCTGAAATACCGCATACAATATAAAAATCTTGTTTAGTGAAATTTTGTATAATTTTAATGCTTCTTTTATCACTATTTTGTATTCTTTTTCTTTTGCTTTTTAAATCACAATTTTGTATTCTTTTACTTTTTCTTTCTTTTTTATTATTATTTTTTATTTTAGGGAAGGATATACAGGGTGTTCAGGGTCTCACCAATAGATCTGCCTGTTTCAAGCCTCCCAGAAGCTGGGATTATAGGGGTGTACCACCACACCCAGTCTCAATTGCCAGCACACCATGAGTTTGGGGCCAGGGCTAGCACAAGAGGCCTGGGGATTGAGCCTTGGGCCCTGCACCTGTTTACAAGCTCTTTAATCCACTGACCTATTTGGTTGGCTTACTATTTTGTATTCTTTAAAAACTACAAAGAGAAAACAACAACAATAAAAATAAAACAAACAAAACAAGAAGGCTGTGGCTATAGCTCAGTGTCACAGTGCTTGCCAGGTAAGCATAAGGACCTGAGTTTGAATCCTGGTACACTCCCCCAAAATAAATTAATTTTAAAAAATTAAGAAAACAACTTTTAAGAATACTTATCTACTTAAAACAAATGTTTGCCATTGGATGTTAAGTTATAATAATATGATACGCACTATCTTCTGGTTATCCCACTATTAACAATTAGAATTTTCTACTAAAATGATACTTGAGGGTCAGTCAAGATAGCTCAGCAGATTAGAGCAGCTGCTTAGGCAGATGCAAGGACTGGGTTCAGTCCACTAAGCGTCATGCCATCCCCACCCCCAGGGCACACTGAGACAGAAAATCAGATTGGGCATGGTGGCATGTGCCTCTAATCCCAGCACTTGGGAGGCTGAAAACAGGAGGATCATTACAAGTTCAATCTGTGTAGTGAGATCCTGTAGCCCTACACTAAAATACCTTAAATAAAAAAAAGAAAATAAATAAATAAATAAATATTTGATTACCACCAATTTTATAAATGTTTAACATATAGTCAGCAGATAATTTTGGAATTATTTTATTTGATTTTTACTTTTTAAAGGGAATAAAATATTTAGGATATTAGAAATAATACATAATATTCTTCCTTTAATTTTTCTTTTCACTTTGTCTTATTAGCCAGAACTAGAACTTCTCCAGCTTTATGAGCTAAGTTATGATATCCTAGAAATGGGAAAAAGAAGGAAAGATGAGGGAGCAGGGGGAGATGCTGAGTCTTATGTTGATGAACAAATTTCCCTTAGAACATGAAAACTTCTTTTTCTCTACTGAGGAAGCAATAGAGCCGAGTCCCTCTCTATGTTACTCCTTGAAGTCGTCTGCCTTTGACATCTTGTGTGAACTCTGTATAGGTGGAAAAAATAATAAGGTGGAGAAATTTCCTACCCATAGGAAGCCTGCAGCCTTGCATATCTAGTGGTAGCCAAAGCACGAATGTGCTCCCAGTTCGAGATCAGATCTTCTCTCATTTGTTTGATCTGCTGCTCATCTGAAGGATGGGAGATCACCAGTTTGTCTGCCTTGGCACACAGCTCCTTCACCTTTGGGATGAAAGAGAAACCTCATAGAGAACCAGGTCTGATTCCTGGCAAAGTTCATACAAAATAGCCATATGAATAACTGATAAATATGTTGGTATTGACATACACGATAAATATGTTAATCTGTTATATTAGTATCAATGTAATGAGTGTCTTTCCTCTGTCATTGTATTCAGCAATTTACATGCGTTACCCATTTCCTATTATTTGTTTAGTAATGTTTTGAGGTAGAAACCGTCTTTATTCTCCTTTTTAGTATCCACAGAAGTAAAGTAGTTCTTTGCTCAAAGCCATTCTGCTCCTGTCAGAAGCGAGATCTTAGTCTATCTCTCATGATTTTTCAGTATCCCTAAATAGCACTGTGGGTGTCAGAAAAATATATCTGCTCAAGGTTAAGAAAATTTCAGTAAAACCGGACCTTTTCAGGAACAATTCTTTCAAAGCTGGTCTCTTGTGTCAAAATATGGATAAGATGGCTTTCTGCATGTCATGGTTTGAATGAAGCATTATAGAAGTTTGGGGAAACTGCCACAGAGTCAGCCTGTATTTAAAGCAAAGAAGCACTGGCTCTTTCTGAGGCTGGCTCTTCTGTGGACACTCAGTAGTAATTGTTTTCTATTGTGGCTAAAGTGGAGAGGTGAATGGAGGGTGGGATTGTTTAAAGATACAGATTCGCAGTTAGTTCTAGTGTAGTTGTTTCTGGTCCTTTAGATATGGGAACGAAAAATTTTTAGATTATAAGAGAGCCTAATGGTGGATTTACCAGGAGTGACCCTGAGTTTATTATAAAAAGAAAAAGAAAAGGTTTTCCTTATCTATAGTGGAAATACTAAGACAAATAAGATTCATCTTCAATAAGAAAAATTGTATTCAAAGGAACAGCTATGGCCACAGAGATTATAGACCATGTTAGAGGCAGTGCTTTTTGTTTCTTTGTTTTTAAATTATGAAATATAATGCAAAATATAGGGCTGGCCAGATAGTTCAGCAGATGAAAGTGACTGCTTAGGCAGACACAGGGACTGGGCTTCAATCCTCAGTGTGCCGTGCTAGCCCCGTGTCCAGGACAGGGTGATTGAGATTGGGCATGGGGCTGCCCTCCTGTAGTTCCAACACTCGAGAGGCTGAAAACCAGAGGATCATTATGAGTCCAATCTGTGTAGAAAAACCCTGTAGACTTTCTACTAAACACATTAAAAAACATAGAGAATATACAAATATGTGTGTAGTTTAATAACAATTTTACAGCATCTTTAAACAATATGAGCTACATTATGAAATATATTCAAGTACCATAGAGTTTTCCCTGCATTACAAAGTGAAGTTACTCTGCTTTGATGGTGATGTCAGGCCAAGGCAAGAACACTTAATAGCTTCATTATTTTTTTTTTTCACTCCCGAGGCCATCCTTTTCCTCAGAGTGGCTTACCTTGTCATCCATGACTGCAAGGCTCCTCTCCAGTCCCTTGTGACTGTGAAACAGGGCCTCAGAGCTAACAAGGTCTTTGCCATAGTCCTTAGAGACCAGAAGAGGCTCCTTCTCTTTGATCCACTGGATGGCTTCGGTCACATCCCTGCCAGACATTAACATAGGCTCTGACCCAACAAACAGCAATATTGCAAAGCAACAACACAAAAGAACAAACAACATGGATCAACCTAGTTCCCCCAGATGGCTAGTTTCCTACCTTCCTGCAGACTAGCAAAGACAACTTCTTTTCATTTGTTAACGCTTTTAATAAAAAATAGCAATGAGACAGTTTCAAAGCACATTAGTAGGACAACCACAATAATTAATTCAATGCATATTGTTGTCTTCATAGTAGTTATTCAGAGTACATGATGGAGACACGATAAATTTTCTAAGCACTATTAGTGCAAATATTTCTTCTCATTCCACTAACAGAAAGTAGTTGTTCTTATGCTCCAATATTCCATAATAGTAGTGGGTTATCGGCAGAACTGGCAATATCTGAAGCTGTTGACTTCAGCCTTTTACAGCTCAGCATACTAATCTGACTTTACTTTTTATGCCTCATGGTTAAACTTTTCTGCTGGGTGGTTAAGGTCAAGTTAAAGCAAAACGTATATAACAAAACATGTAACTTTTGTATCTGACAAAGTCAGTCAAATCCCCTCAGGATTTACCTTGAAACCATGTATGGTGTTTTGTAGAACTTTTGTCAGTGTCTGGATGAGTCACGCCATTGCTCTCTGTGAAAGCCTAAGTTCCTACTTATAAACTTTTCCATTGAGACATTAGGGATCATGGCCTCCTGATGTCGAGATCTCAGGGATGCTTCCTATATATGAGGCAGCTAGCTAGTCATGGATACACTTTCCCCAAAACTCATCCTCAATGATGTCTTACTTATTTTCTCTCCTCTACAGAGCTTCTATCACTAATACATCACTGCTAATTTTTATTTTGTTTTAACCAACCTCTTACAATTGGTTACTGAGTGGGTCTCAGTTTTCTTAACTTTCTTACTGTTTCAATGGCAAATGCATGGTGCACTTTAAAGTACTACCAACAAATTTCAAGTAGGAGTAGATAGGAGTTCTTAGGGTTACAATGGCCCTCAAAGCCTTATGTGCTTACAATATGATTACTTCACTGGGATGCCATACTCACTGGCTCTATCCAGCATCTGCACATGCTACTTCAAGGTGGGATTATAGGAGCTAGGTCACTACAAAGGTCTTAGAAGGGTTTAAACACCTCCCCTCCTTCTCCTCTTGCTCCACATTTCCTTGGCTGCTGTGATACAAGGAGTTTTCTACCACCATATGCTTCTTTCATGCTGTTTCCTCCTTGAAATGGGAAGACTATGCTTGTAAGTATCAGCCAAATAAACTTCTTTAAGTTGTAAGGAGCCGGTATTTTGTCCTTGCAATAAGATAGGTGCCCAAGACAGGGCCAATACTAGTAGACATAACATTATCTGAAGGTGGACATAATTATACCTCTTGAATCTTTGTAGATCTGCAGCACTGGACAAAGTTTCCCTTCTTTGGAGAGCCAGGTTAGAGAGATCTTCCCAAGCAGCATTGACCTCGTCCTGCTCTAGCTTTATTACAAGCAGGTCTGGATGGTTCTCCTGCAGAAAGGTGTCAACAAGGAACCCATGCAGAGATGAAGTTACGTCAAATTGATTTCCCCACTTTGCAGGATTCATATTTGGTCAGAAGTGCAGCGTGGACACTGTAAGGAGACTACCTTTTACCATAGCCCTGTTCTTAGTTGACCTGATCCACTTAATCAAGCCTGGAATATATCTGCCAGACTTTGTACTCTGTGCATGTAGCAACAGATATACCTGCTAACACAGGTTTCATTTTCACTGACCTGAGTCTTTGTCTGCTCAGAGTTCAAATCTTCTAAGTATTTCCTTAAGTAAATGAGGTAAATCTGCCTCTTCCTTCACCCTCCCTAAGATCATGATGTATCATATTATGGATATGTAGTTAGGCAAATAGAAGAAGAAACATTATTTTATATTATTCACTACTTTGTCCTTGTTTCTTTCTACAAAAATAAAACATACCCATAAATGTGAGTAACCAGTCTACTACATTATACAGAAGAAGATAGTTTCTGGTGAATTTAATTCCTCCCTCCCACACATACACACACAGACACAGACACACACACAGACACACACACACACACACACACTCACACACACACACGCACACACACACACACACACACAAATCTACTTCCATTTCCATGGACTGACAAAAGACGGCAGCAATGGGAAGAGGAAACATCCCAGAGCTTGTGCTACCAGGAATGCATATTCTGCTGTTTTCTCAGTGTCTCATTGCCTTCACATACCACCAGCTACTGAGCAGAGCACCCTTTTCCTGGAATTTCTTCTACCCAGCCTCACCTCAGCACACTCATTGGCATATTTGTTCACTTCATCCACTCTCCTCTTTCGAGCTGACAGTTCCTCCTGGAACTCTTCAAACTTCTTATGCAAAAATTCCGTGCGCTCCCAGGCCTCACCCAACTCTGTAGATGTCACAATAGATTTCTGTAGACAGAGACAAGTTTACTGGGTCATCTGAAACACTGAGGCGTTTCAGTAGATCAAGAGTGTAATACCCAAGCTTGTAATCTGGGGGTAACTTGGAAACACTGGGGACCCTTATGTTTTGAAAGATGAGGAAGCAATTCATCATGGCACTACTCTAGTACCCTTTCAAATATACTATTTAGAAAGAGA
>PVJA010008738.1:49322-63390 GCA_004027025.1 Myocastor coypus
TAGCCCAGGCTGGTCTCGAACTCTCACCAATCCTCCTGCCTCAGCCTCCTGAGTGCTGGGATTACAGGCGTGAGCCACCACGTCCGGCTCTCTAGTTATTTTTTAATAGAGAAAAAAATTCAATAAAAATAATTAGTACAGAAATTCAAAACAGTAAAAGATAATCAATGGCTAATATATTGTATATTGTTATCTTCAAAGTAGTTGCTTTTTAAAGAAGCTCCACAGTGATTGTGCTAATCTACATTCCCACCAACAGTGAAGGGCTCTTTCTTACCTATAGCCCTTCCAGTAGTTTTTAATTGGTTGATTTCTTTCTTTTCTTTTTTTCATTTTTTTGTATTTCGTAGAGGGTCTCACTGTGTAGCTGTGCAGCTTGAACTTGCAGTGATCCTCCTGTTTTCAACCTCCCTAGAGGTTGAGCTCAGCACCTCCTGGGGGGCGGGGCAAGTGCAGCGTGTGTGATTGGGGATAGAACCGTGGTCTTTGCATTTGCCAAAGCAGGTGTTTAGTTTGCTGATCTATCTTGCTGATGCTAATTGGTTAATGTTTTGATGCCAACCATCCTTTCTGGGATGAATGTCAGCATTGTTTTTATTTGTGCTTCTCAGATAACCAGTGATGTTAAACAAGAAAAAGATACTAAATAAATAAATAAATACATAAATAAATCGCATTTATGTCTTTTGACAAAGAAGGATGAGAGATTTAGGGAAAAGGTGGAGATATTTTCAGCCAGGTCCTAAAAATAAGCCCAAACCTGGTAGAAGGATTTCAAGATCATGAAAGGGGTGAAGGGCGTGATGAACCTAGACAATTTCCTGAGGCAAGATCTTTGTTTAAGTCTTAACTTTGTATTCATATTCACATGTTTACACTCATGCACTATGATTTCCTCCCTAGAATATCCTTGATTCCTTGGCAAAATTACTGTTGTTTTGAGGAGCGATGTTCAGAAGCAGACATGGTGGCTTCTCTGTGAACATTCTACAATGAATTCCTGTAGAGTTGCTGAGCCGGTGGGATGGGTGCTATCTGTGTGCTGTCCCATACCTTCTCTTTGATCCATTCCAAGATGTCACCACACTCCAGGAAGTACTGGTAGAACTTCAGGCTCTGCAGTAACCAGTCACTCTTCTCCTTCGTCAGCTCCAACAGTAGGTTCCACAGTTTACGTAGTTCTTCCAGGTGCGTCTTTAGGGAAGAGAACAGGAGTACTTAGGCACAGAGGCCATGAGGGGATACAGACTCAGAGACTTGTGCACAAAAACACCTAGGTTAGGGCCAGGGATGTATCTCTGTGGTATAGTGCTTGGCCAGCATGCACAAGGCCTTGAGTTCAATTCTCAGTAAAACACACACACACACACACACACACACACACACACACACACAACAAAAATACATTGGAGTTAAAAATTCTTCCTCCCATCAGCTATGCATAACTTAAAAATGGGATGTGTATAAAATTGTTTCTTACGCTGAAACAAATATTATCTTCCATAAGAAAAATGTTTGTTAAAATATTTTGAAATTTTAGAGTATAGGTAACTACAAGCAGTAACACGGGTAAGAAGAAGGATGCATGGAAGACTACAGACACCGATTCTAAGGGACACGAAGTCAGTTAGATGTCAGACAGTGAGCATTCTAAGTGCAAAAGCAAACGTGTTGACAGAAAGAATAGAAGCTAAAGTTTGCTGACGTATTGAAGTATGAATGTTTTCAGAGCAACAATATGATACCCTATATAAGGTTTGAAATGCCAGATTAGCTCTGAACATTACTCATTATCTATCTCATAAAAATAAAGTTACCAACTGCATTGTGTTTTCAAGAATATTGAGCGTTTCAACTACTGTGCTTTTCTTTTTTTTTTTTTTTTTTTTTTTTTTTGTGGGACCAGGGTTCGAACTCACGACCTTGCACTTGCCCAGCAGGCACTTGTGCCTCGGAGCTATCTCCCCAGCCCCTTACTGTGCTTTTCAAGCTAGCATATGGACCACATTTCTCTCTGACATTTGATATGATTCTGTCCAATACAAAGCTAGTTATTCTGACTCATTGGGGATGTTTCAAAAATTTCTCAAATGTTTTAATTAATATATGACATTAATTATATTAAGGCTAAATAACACATTTTTATTTTAAAAATTACTTTGTAGTTTCTTATGATTTTTTTTCTCCAAAATTATTTTTTGCTTAAAGTCTGCATTGCTTGGATATATTTTGCTAATTAGGATGAGAAATAATTTTTATGCTATGTGAAAAACATTCAAGGTATTTTAAAATGTAACATAAAAATAAGTAAAGTAAAAAGTTCAGTCTCACAAAAGAATCATAAAGTCACCGTATAATTACACATACTTTGGGTCCTGGGAGATAGATCAGAGGTCTAAGTTCTTGCCTGGCAAGTGCAAGGAACCATACTGGATCCCAAGTACTGCATGTCCTGCCATCCCTGGAACACTAGGCATGCCTTACCAGCCAGTGAAATTGGGCATGGTGGCACACACCTATAAGTTGCATAGAAAGACCTTGTACCAAATAAGTAAGTAAATAAATGATTAATAGGTAATAATGACTATATATACTTGAAAGACTATATAAGCTAAGTGAAAAAAAAAATAGCTTATGTACTCATTTACCGCTTTGTTATTAGGTAACAAACAGCAGTAAATGCTTTTGAAAAGTTTGTCTTTAGATTTCAGCATTCAAAACAGACTCTCTGAAGACAGGAAATTTTAAGGATTATTTAAAATAAGTGGGAAAGCAAGTTCACAAAGATACAAGATTAGTTACGTCATGTGGAATGTGAATATCAACTTCATGGAAAAAAGGCAAAAATTAAGAAAAATTTCATCTAGGAGAATAGCATATTTGAAGAGGGAAACATAGAGGGAACATGAAATTTAAAAAATAATAATAAAGAAAAGCGCTTGGAAAAGCTTATTCAGCCAAGAAACAGAAAGCAGGTTGAAGTGACCACCATCTTAAGCCAAAATATACCACATGACAGAAGGAAAAGTGGAATAGCATCCGGTGACGTTTTCCGCATTCGGATTCTTTTCCCCACTGCACTGAGCACAGTGACATCTCATAATTTCTATGCCTTCAATGCCAGTAGGACACAAGAGATGGGAGTCCTTATTCTAAGTTAATTATATCAAGCCTGATATCAGGCATAATCAGTTGAAGCTTTTATAGTCAGCAAATAGAAACTTCTCTTTGAGGAGCCTGTTGTACATTCACCTTAGTATCTTCATGAGCAAAATGATCTTCAGTGAATCTGGCTTCCCTGATTTCTTCCAGCTCAGGAAGGGCACTGGATTTTGCTTGTACTTCTCCTTCAAAACCTTCATGCTTCTGATGTTTCCCCTGAAGTTTAGAAATCAGAAATCATGACAATGAAGCACACTGTCTCTGGGAAATAAGGTGGACTACAGGGTCTTCCTCTTACTTTAGAATAGCACTATATGCTCCAAGACGGAGATTAAAGAATATTCTATGGCAATCACTACAAGAGCTGCATCCTAGAAGCAATGGTCATTCTTAGTAGAACTACTGAAAACAGGTTGTCAAAGGGTTGCAAAGGCACAGGGGGTTCCTTTCCTGTCCCCAGTTACTCTAAGGATTTTAATTCTGCTATTATTTTAATAGTATGCTAGTATTCTAAAGTTGCTATTACTCCCATTGAAAAGAAACATAAAGAATAACTGAGTCCTATTCAAATTAGAAAATAATGACAAAGATAATAGTTACAATGTTGGCTTCATAAACGTGCACTGTGGGCTGTGTTCTTGTCCTGTGTACACTGACTCCGAGGCAATACACGACTTTGATCTTGCTTTAGGTGTTCTCTGTCAAATACCTGTCAATTCTACAACTAGAATGCCCTTTTCTTCTAAAGATTACTATGCTCTCATGTGAAGTCAAGTTTCCACCAAACTTTTCCTGGGAGCTATAAAATGAAATTAACAAGAGTCAAAAATAACCATTTTGGGAAAACCTACGGAAAACTGTGGCTTTGAAGAAGATAAAGGGTAACGGCTTTGGAGACACTGATGACTTTTTTTTTTAGAATCATGACTCCATTGTTGATATAGCAAAATATAAAAATTATGGGATATGTCTTCAATCTTTTAAACTTTTAGTCACAATTTTGCCAATACTTTCACTTCATTTAAAATTATTTCAAATTAGTTAAAAAGGAAAGGGACCAAAGGAGAGAGGAGATGGAGAGAGGATAGAGGGAGGGAAAGGGATGAAAATGAATGAAGATGTATTGTGTCTCTAGCCCAGTCACCACAGTTAATGTAATTAATATGTGCTCCAAACATGTGCTAATAAAAATTTAAAAATTGAAACTTTTTTTTAAAAAAGTAAAACTTAAATGAAGTTACCTGAGAATGATAACTAGGAGGAATTCACTGAAATTAAAATGTGGAGGATCAAAACTTTAATGATGTGCTATTTGTAGATAGAACTGTTATCTGTAGCAAAAAGTCTGTTCTTTTCATCCCTTCATGTTTACTAGCTATACATTGTGAGAGACATATCTAGGCATGTAAACAGAATGGCTTGGACAACTGTACTGCGGATTTCTGCTGGTCTCTGTAAAGAAGCAGATAATGCTTAATTTGTTTTGCCTCCTTTTTTCAATTGTTTATACCTTGTCTCCCCTTAATTTCTCATATGTTTCTTTCTTCTTACAGTTTTGCACGCATACATATGGTAATATGAATAACTGGTTTGAAGACAATGCTATGCCTCATAACACACACTGAAATTCATATTACTTTGCTTTTTTATATTACTTTCAGTGAAGTTCTGTATCACTTATAATTTTTTCTATTTTAATGCTTTTGTATTCTCTTTAAAAATAAGAAACAATTTAAAAAGAATATAAACACAGATGTAAGGTTAGCTTGAACTCTTTGTCATTAAGTACAAAATTATATTTTTAGCTAATAACCATCAGTTGCTTTAAATCAGTAAGAATTTTTCCACACTATATACACAGAGAGAAATTATATAGTAGGTCTATATATGCTAGCCTAGTGCATAGCATCTTATAAAGCTGAAGCTACTATCTGTGTCATAGTCTCAAGACCATAGCTTTTAAATATTCTGCTTTTCAAAGTAGCATATACTATGTTTAACCTTAAGCCCTGCCATGATGCAGTCTGACATGGCCCAAGTGATTCTAATACATGGAAAACATTTTGAATATTTCTCAAAAGTTTTAATTATGCTAGAGGATTCATTACACACAAACTGAGTAATTCAAAACTACACTATTTTGCATAAGTGAATATCTTCCAAAATTTTCTTGTTACAAATCCTTTCTCATTTTTTTCTGATATAGTTTCTGTTTCATAGTCATATTTTCTGACAGTAAAGTGGAAAATAATTTTCCGGCTCTACGTAGAACATCTTTCTTAATGTTGCCCCAAGTTAAAACTACCTAAAGAGCAAAGCTTCACTCATCCAGACAGGTTCTCAGTTCACTGACTCAGTGCACACATTTGGAAAGTGCATGACTTTAGTCAGAAATAGTTGATGTATTAGTAATGGATAACAGGGAGTAGGAGCTTCTTGAGGAGAGGTTATCACTATCTTATAGGTACTCAAAGAAGATTTTCTGAGAACACACATTGTAGAAATTTTTTGAAAAGGGGGAAGAGCTTAAATAAGCAGAATAGTAGTCACAGAATATGTTGCATTAAAGAAATGGGCACTAAAAAACAAAAGGAAAAGATGGCAGGAAAGCCTCAATGTACTCAATGATTTAAAGAGATGAGGAGACCGAGGTCAAAAGAAGCTGTTAGAAAAGACACTTAGGAAAATTCAAATTCAACTTAGAAATGTGAAGCAGGTTTATGGTGGTTGAACATAAGCCAAATTATTCTGCAGTGGCATAAGTAGACATAAATTACTAGCCAGTGATATCTTCTATGCCTCAGTTCTTTTTCAAACTCCAGTGAACAACAGGATATCCCATTATCTCTTCTGACTCAACCCTGTGGAGCTCTGATGTCAAGAACGTATTTTCTAAGCTAGTTGAAGCAAGGTTTGTATCTGCTATCACCAATTAAAATTCTGATAATGGAAAGTAATTAGAAGCATACACTGTAGACCACTGTTATATGTTTACCTTAATATCTTGATAGACCAACTGAGATTCAGTAACAAGGGTGTCTTTGTATTTGGTCACTTCAGGGAGGACCTCTTCTTCTACTTGTAGTTGTCCCTTCTCATATGTAGGTGGTTCCTGAGGTACAGAAAGACAGAGGTTGTGGGTAATGAAGCTGATCATACTGGACTATAAAGCTGACTTTGTCTTCTTCTGTTACTTATAGAGAAAACTGCTTGCTCCCAACCTGGATTAAAGCAATCTGTAGTCACATTTGAAACAGTCAGATCCTAAAGGAATGATCATTCTAGGTAGAACCATGGAAGACAGCTTGTAAGAGTGTCCCAGACTCAACGTCGGAGGCCAGAGAGAGTCTTTTTTGCACTCCCTTGCCTTTAAAAAACTTTAAGCAAATGCATTGTTATTTAAAAGGGCTCATAAATCTTTATGGGAATAAAAAATAAGTTATGTTAGCCATAGTGTAGTTTACAAAATAGGAACAGCTGAGTTCTTTAGAGCACAGAACACAGTGAAGATGACAGCTTTAATAATAGCAATGAAAGTAGGAATAAAAATCTGTGAATTAATTTATTTGAGATGTATGACTTTTACCTAGAGAGAAAACATTCCCTCAGGCTTTCACGGAGAGGAAATTGGTCAAGCAATGACCATGACTCATCCAAATGGCTGACACTGACAAAAGATCTACAAAACGCTATACCTGGTTTCAAGGTAAATCCTGAAGGAATTTGACTTAACCTTATCTGATACAAAAGTCACACTTTTTGCTATATAGATCTTACTTTAACTTGGACTTAACCACCAGCAGAAAAGTTTAACCATGAGGCATAAAAAGTAAAGCCAGGTTAGTATGCTGAGCTGTAAAAGGCTCAAGTCAATAGCTTCTGACATTGACAGTTCTGCTGATAACCCAGTACTATTATGGACTATTGGACTACACATACAACTACTTTCTCTTAGTTCAATGAGAAGAAAGATTTGCACTAATATCATTTAAAAAAGTTATGCATTCATCTTGTACTCTGAATAACCATATGAAGATAACAATATGCATTGTATTAATTATTGTGGCTATCCTACTAACCCATTTTGAAACTGTCTCATTGTTATCTTTCTCATTAATATAATAAAATTATATTAAAAAGATATATGACTTAGATCTTATTCCAGGTACTCATTGCCTAATATCAGCTACACTGTCCTCTCATGATGACAATGCCAGAGTATATGATATGAAATTCATAGACAGTTGTAGAATTTTCCGCAAACTTCTCCTAGTACTTCTTAGCTGAGATTAATGAAATCAACTAATAGCAACTCAGGAAAAACCTCACTGAAACCCTGACTCTGAAGAGCATAGAGAGTATTTGCATTGGAAGCACTGATGATTCATTACCACTAGTTTGTTATTAATGTCATACAATACTGCAATCACATGATGTTATATATTCCTTAAACATTTACTTACTCTTTCATGAATGTTTCAATTTAAAGTTCCTGGGGCTGGGGAGATAGCTCCGAGGCACAAGTGCCTGCGAGGCAAGTGCAAGATCGTGAGTTTGAACCCCGGTCCCGCAAAAAATAAATAAATAAAGTTCTTTCAAGCTATTATGGTATAATATCTAGAATTTTCTTTGCAAATAAATTGTTGCTTTAAAAATTTAAAGATTCATCATTTAGAAAAAGAATTAGGAATCCTAATAAGCTTTCTTTTTATGCTTTTAGAGTTAACCAGATATATTTCTTCACAAAAAAGCATGTGAATATATATATATATATATACATATATATATATGTATATATATATATATATATATATATATATATATATATATATACACACACACATATATATTTAAGAAACAATTCAGTGCTTCAACTATCACTATTTTATTTTTTGAGGTTTTTTTTTTTTTTTTTTCCTCAATCCACTCTTCCATCTTTATATGGACATACAACTTTAGATTTTCTCTTAATTCCATCTTGAAGTCACACTGCACTTACTTATTTTGTTTTATTAGAGGAATACTTTTTCTAAGAAGATTAAGGTTTTATTCTCCCCTATCTGCTCTCATTAACATAAAAGAAAAACCTGTTTCTCAGAGCTTTAGGGTTAGAGAAGTGCCTGGCACTGACCTCTATGATAGGTATTTCTCTGTAGCTCTTATCCTCTGTGATCTTGATCTTCTCCAGGATCCACTTCTCAAGGTCATCTACATCTCGCCTGAAAACCTGGTAATGATAGGACTCCTCAAGCTTCTGACCCCTCTCAGCAACCAGTTCCTTGAACCTGTGGTATCGATCCAACACTTCCTGACGCCTCTGCTGGATTTCTTCCGCTGTCTCCAAAACCTTTGGCCCACTGCTCTCCATAATCTGCAAGTTTAAAAGTCTCTATGTACTTTGAAATATCACACTGCATGTCATAAATAAGTCTTATGCATCAAATGCAACTATAAAAAATGCAACAAATAGCAAATTAAAAAGCTTGTATTTACCACTGCTTCTTACATATTTCAAGACATTTACTTAGGCAAATCTATATATTTACAGATCTTTAAGAAATTAAATGTTTATTTCTAGAAGTTCTACATATATTTTTGTGAATTAAACCTCATATAACTACTACTTAAACTAACAACTATTACTCATTTGGGAAAGGTTTCAACTTCTCAATAAATGTGTGACAACATTTGTTCTTCTACAGAAAAAATGCAATTGGGCTCATGATAGAATAAATTTAAATTAAGAATTTAAGTTTCCTGGTAGATCAAAAGCAAATGTAATATTATGGCATTCAAATGTTAAAAATAAAAACCCTTGAGAAGTGCTTATTATCCTGAACTTAATTTAACAAGTACTTAAACATGATTTGGAAGTAACATAATGAATTATACAAAAATTTCAAAAAAATTTACTTTATACTTAGAAATATTCCTAGTATGTTATTTACTGTTTGTATTTACTTTATCTAAAATGTTACAAATGCAAATTTACCAATTCTTCTACTAATTTAACAAGTTTCAAATTATTAAGGTTTCAGTAATTCTTTTTTCAAACCCTTATATGGTCCAATAATAAAACAGAGTCCCTTCTTTAGAGGAATCCAACCTTTGTATAATAGCACTGAGCAAAATTTCCAAAGATCTATTTCAGTGGTGAGGCTCTGAGCACAATTACCCTGTTTCACTTTCTCTTGAACTCTCACTACAGTCTTTGCATTTTACTCTCTATTTTTTTTTTTCTATTGTTTCTCCATGGGCAGCATTTACTAGTGTGCCTTTCACATTAAATCATTGCATGGAGACGAAAATCTTTATCAAGTTTACTTCTTTCCCCAAGTTACCTAGTTGTTCTCTATGTGAACTAATTTACGTTTTTGCTAAATTTTGGTAGCTATATAGGCATAAGTTTTAGGATAGTGTTTAAATTGAAAAGGAGAATTATAATGTTCTACTTCTTAAAATTCAAATAACAATTTTTAATGATTCTGTAAGCATAGCACAGGCAGTTCAAATGAGACAGTTTTCCTAATAATATCAGTGAGAAACTTCACTGAAGATAAGTGAATTAAGTACTCACGGTTTCCTTTGTAGATAATCTATATTTTCTAAAGGTCTAGCACTTGTCGAGATGAAATATATCTGAGAGAGATAGAGAGAAAGAATTCACATGGAATTCTGTAATTGAATTCAAAAGAGACTGTCAGAAACATAAAGTAGGTAAAGACAAAAAAAAAAAAAAAAAAAAAAAAAAGTTCTCAGAATCATCCCGCCAACCACAGACAATCAACTTTATCTGCAGAAGCCATATTCGGCTGAGACAACTGCTAACTTCCACAGATACAAGGTGACTCAGCACTTGTGGGGTTGTTGTCATTCTCCATTGCTCAGGAGGACTTCAAAAACCAAATGAATATAAGGCTTTCAGACTGAAAAGTAAGAATAAAAACTTGTTGCTACACTTGATCTTAGCCAAAAGGCTGAGAAGCGATTAAAAACTCGTTGCTGATGTAAGACAGACAGCCACGCTAAGCTTCTGTTTTGTGTCTTTGGTTGACTTTAGATGCTATAATGTCTGAGCATCGTAGAGGAAAAACTATGTGTGGCTCGCTCTCTTTACTCTGCAGTGCAGAAGTGCAAGAATGCAGGTTACCCATAGGTTTTCATGCTGATCTTTTTCTAGGAAACAGAGCTCAACAGATTTCATCAAAATCAAACTGTAGGCCAGAATTTGCTAAAGGATCTTTCTTAAAATAAGGAAAAATTTTATTTCTGGACTCCTAGGTTAGATTTTTAAAAAATATGTTTTATCTGTACATGCAGTCATTCAAATAAAACAACCATTAAATATGTAATTATGTTTATTTTTAATTTCATTAAACAAAAATTAGAATACCTCACTGGATAAGCTAATGGTATCAAAAATCATTTGAAAATGGGACTTGTTTTTAATATACAGTACAATTATTGTGGTGGAGAAAAAAGGAGAGGCAAAAATCGTTCTCAAAGGAAAACTAATTTTAAACAAACTCACTAAAGTGAAACAAACAAGCAAGGAGAAAATAATTCCATGCATTTGATCCTCCCTACAAAGCACTGGAGTTATCCAGGCCGAACTTGATTCCACTTGCTCTTATAGTTTATGCTTTTGTTCCCACATCACAGAAATTATTGCCATGGAGAGTGTATCATTTTTTCTAGGATTTTTATAGTTTCATGTCTTACATTTAAGATTTTAGTCCAACTTGACCTTTTCTTGTGGATGGTATACTACAAATGTCTAGTTTCTTTCTTTTCCAGGGTGATATGCAACTTTCCCAATGTTGTATATTGAAAAGACTTATTTCTTTCCCTGATGAATATGGCTGCTGAATAACTTATAATATGATATTGATCACAACATTGACTGTTTATTAGTCTTATTGTGGTGATCCTGGAATGAAGAGGAAGGATCCAGAATGTTGATGAATGAACTGCAGCATGGAACAATGGCAGGCTGGGGAGATAGCTTGGCAGTCGAAGCTCCTGCCTGACAAGCACAAGAATCTGAATTCAAACCCTGCTCCTGCATGTACGGTCAACCTTGTCATACTGGCCACTAAAATCAGCATGGTGATGCATGCCTGTAATACCACCACTAGGGAGACTGAAATAGGAGGGTCACTATCAGTCCAAGTATAGGAGGGTCCTATACTACACAGTGAGACCCTGTACCAAATAAATAAATAAATAGTATGATGACATGTTAGCATTGGACTTGATTCTTGATATGAATACTTGCAGGTCAAATAACAATAGGATGATGCTTTGTCTTTCACAGGCTTTCTTGCACAAAAATAGGGCTGATGATATCTCTTAATGCAAAACATACAAGGAGTGGCTCCAGATCCATAGAGATGAGAATGCTAACTACCAGACTAAATTTAAAAATGAATGAAGGACTTAAACAGATACTTCACCAAAGAAGATATACATATCATTGACAGATACACAAAACGATACTCAAATCACTATTAGGGTAATGTGATTATAAAAAAAAACAAAAAAAACAAAAAAAACAAAACTGCAATGAGACAATGTTCTCTTAGAATGTCTACTATAGACAAACAAAGGAGATAGTATTGCCAAGAATGCAGATATATATCGTTGTATATCATTGGTGGGAATGTTAACTTTTACAGTCTTTAGAGAAATCATTATGAGGTTTCTCAAGATTAATTAAAAATTTCTAGATTGTACAGCAATATCAGTTATAGGCATATATTGGAAAGAATCGAAATCAGGATCTCAAAGAGTTAGATGTGAAGGTGCATTCCTGTAATCTCAGCATTGGGAAGCTGGGCTAGGAGGTTTGCTGTGTGTCAGAGGTTGGCCTGGGATACTCAAAGAGTTCAAGTCTATCCTAAACTACATAGTGAGACTCTGTCTTTCAAATAAAAGAAAAAGAGAGAGATTGTACATAATGCAATGTTTATCATAGCACTATTCACAATAACCCAGAGGCAGACACAACTGAAACATATATTATAAATGAATAGATGAAGAAAAGGTGATATTTATTTTTTTTAAATAATTTTATTTTTATTTTTATTCTTTCTTGTTTCAGAACTTTTGTTTGTTTATTTATTTTTGTGGCCGGCTCAGCCCGCCCTGAGGTCAGGGCTGGCGCAGCATGCGGTGCCGAGGATAGAACCGCGGTCCCTACAGCCGCCCAAGCTTTCCTAAGCAGGCGCTTTAGACCACTGAGCCACCCTGCCAAGCCCCAGAAAAGGTGATATTTAAATAAAATTGATATTATTCAACCTTTGAAAAGAAGGCAAGGGGCCGGGGAGATAGCTCTGTGGCACAAGTGCCTGCCTGGCAAGTTCAAATTCATGAATTCGAACCTCACTGCCCAAAAAAAAATAAAAATAAAAATAAAAAAGGAGAAGAAAACAAGGCAAGCTTACCATTTGGGGTATCATGGATGAACATTTAAGAAGTTATCTCAAGTAAAATAAGACAGACATGAAGGATAAATGATAACGCTTGCAAAGTAAATTTAAAAAGAAAAACTCATGAAAACAGAGAGTAATGTGATTATAAGGGATAGCTACAGATTAAGATAGGTTGTTTTAATGCATGCAAATTGTGAGTTAAGAAAATTGACTGAGCTTGGCAGATCTGGTATTCAACCATAAACTTTTTTTTTTTTTTTTTTTTTTTTTTTTGTCTTTTTGAGACAGGGTCTCACTATGCAGTTCAGGCTGGCCTTGAGCTCACTTTTGTAGCCCAGGCTGGTCTCGAACTCGCACCAATCCTCCTGCCTCAGCCTCCTGAGTGCTGGGATTACAGGCATGCGCCACCATGCCCGGCTTCAACCATAAACTTTTATGCAATACTGTTCATTATAGTAATGCAATATTATACTTTAAAATTTCTTAAGCAGGTAGAATTCAGCTTGTGTTCTTATTACATTTTTTAAGTACATAAGAGCCATGGTCTTTAGAGGAAAAACAAAACAACAACAACAACAATGTTGAAATCCACAAAAGGCATTCAGGGAAGAAGTTTGATAAATTGAAACAGATGAGCTCTTCAAGGTTTCAGTGACTGCAGCCAGGAATGAGACTCCATAGGAGTTGCTCTGACAGCTCTCTGGCTGTCATTCTGACAGCTGCTACTTCAAATTCAGTCTCTCCCTGAATTTCCACTCTTGAAACTGGCACAAATGCCCCAGTGTCTGAACATGATTTACCACTCTCAGTACAGGGACTGAGGCCCTTCCTAAGGATAATCTGAGAAACATAATAGCATTTATTTTTCCTTCGAGTATTAACATTTTCTGATTTTCATATTGGGCTTTTATCCTTGCCCATAATTCTTCACTGACTCTGGCCATATAAAGATCTTGTCTAGAAAAGACTCACATAGAAAATGCATGGTAGACATCGTAGAGGAATAAAAATGTTCACAATCTATAAAACTCATGTGCGATGCAATACCTAAGTGAGTGCTGGTGGTTAACAGGAAGTACTAGTGTTAATTACAGAAAGATTAATGTAAAAAGAAGATAGGGAAATGGAGTTCTCCTTTTTGTTAAAGAACTGAAAATTTGAATAATGTATATTTTCAAATAAAGGTAGAGGACAAACAAGTATGGAGAATCTCAAGAAGTGAAAGCTAAATTGGATACAGTTAATTGCAAAAATGACTTCGTATTTTTAAAATGTATTGCAATACTAACCTGACTTATTTTGGAGTTTTAAAACAACAGAAGAATGTTAAATGAGAACTTTTTCTGAGAGTTCCTTTCTAAAAGCCAGGTCTTTTCAACGGTCCTGCTTGGGTGGGTTGGTTTGGAAGCCTGTGATGCTTGGCCACGGTTATCAGCTTGAAGCAGATCTGGACTTCACACAGCAGCACAATC